>CAKKTJ010000110.1:187500-240687 GCA_920618645.1 Peronospora belbahrii | reverse complement strand
CTTCTCATTCGCGCCCAGACCCTCGAATATTGTTGGCATGTAAGCGAGTGGTATCAGCACGTTGTGACCGTCCAATCAAGCGTGAAACACCCACTGAACGCTGTGGCCAACGAAATCGGAGAGAAAACAAGGTCTGCACAAGGTTTCCAAGACAGTCAATGCAAGGAGGATATGGTAAGGGTGTGTGGCATGGGTGATTTGATGTACAGTGCGGCGCAGGATGCGTAGTTTGTGGTTGATACGCGCGTGCAGGCTGTTTTGTGTGGTAGTGATGTGGTAGTGTGTCGACCGAGTGTAGCTCAGTTGGTAGAGCGATTGACTGTAGTGTTGTATACTGTGTTTCAGTATTGTCGGAAATCAATTGGTCGCTGGTTCGATTCCGGCCACTCGGATTTTATTCTTGCAGCCTTTGGCTGCCGTCGCATGCGTTCGTATACTTGTTCATCTCCTGTATGTTGTTTGCTATGTATTGATCAACAAGCTGTGATCGCTCAGTGTCCACAGCGTCATGATTGTGCAGAACGTACATAGTCTCCATGGCGTCGCTGCAGCACCGTCGACTTTGTCTTGGGACTTTGTCTTAGGACTTGGTCTTGGCGGTCGTCAGTAGTTGAGAGTGCTGTCTGAATCGCATACTATTTCTTACAGCATCAAATTGCGGGTACAAGTCATCATGTACTTGTTAAGACGCAGTTTAGTGCTGTCAAGGATAAATACGAAGGATCATTACGAAGGCATCTCTGACCACGCCCGACGTGTTCAAGGCAGGCAACGACGGGTTGATTGCATTTCTTCTCATTCGCGCCCAGACCCTCGAATATTGTTGGCATGTAAGCGAGTGGTATCAGCACGTTGTGACCGTCCAATCAAGCGTGAAACACCCACTGAACGCTGTGGCCAACGAAATCGGAGAGAAAACAAGGTCTGCACAAGGTTTCCAAGACAGTCAATGCAAGGAGGATATGGTAAGGGTGTGTGGCATGGGTGATTTGATGTACAGTGCGGCGCAGGATGCGTAGTTTGTGGTTGATACGCGCGTGCAGGCTGTTTTGTGTGGTAGTGATGTGGTAGTGTGTCGACCGAGTGTAGCTCAGTTGGTAGAGCGATTGACTGTAGTGTTGTATACTGTGTTTCAGTATTGTCGGAAATCAATTGGTCGCTGGTTCGATTCCGGCCACTCGGATTTTATTCTTGCAGCCTTTGGCTGCCGTCGCATGCGTTCGTATACTTGTTCATCTCCTGTATGTTGTTTGCTATGTATTGATCAACAAGCTGTGATCGCTCAGTGTCCACAGCGTCATGATTGTGCAGAACGTACATAGTCTCCATGGCGTCGCTGCAGCACCGTCGACTTTGTCTTGGGACTTTGTCTTAGGACTTGGTCTTGGCGGTCGTCAGTAGTTGAGAGTGCTGTCTGAATCGCATACTATTTCTTACAGCATCAAATTGCGGGTACAAGTCATCATGTACTTGTTAAGACGCAGTTTAGTGCTGTCAAGGATAAATACGAAGGATCATTACGAAGGCATCTCTGACCACGCCCGACGTGTTCAAGGCAGGCAACGACGGGTTGATTGCATTTCTTCTCATTCGCGCCCAGACCCTCGAATATTGTTGGCATGTAAGCGAGTGGTATCAGCACGTTGTGACCGTCCAATCAAGCGTGAAACACCCACTGAACGTTGTGGCCAACGAAATCGGAGAGAAAACAAGGTCTGCACAAGGTTTCCAAGACAGTCAATGCAAGGAGGATATGGTAAGGGTGTGTGGCATGGGTGATTTGATGTACAGTGCGGCGCAGGATGCGTAGTTTGTGGTTGATACGCGCGTGCAGGCTGTTTTGTGTGGTAGTGATGTGGTAGTGTGTCGACCGAGTGTAGCTCAGTTGGTAGAGCGATTGACTGTAGTGTTGTATACTGTGTTTCAGTATTGTCGGAAATCAATTGGTCGCTGGTTCGATTCCGGCCACTCGGATTTTATTCTTGCAGCCTTTGGCTGCCGTCGCATGCGTTCGTATACTTGTTCATCTCCTGTATGTTGTTTGCTATGTATTGATCAACAAGCTGTGATCGCTCAGTGTCCACAGCGTCATGATTGTGCAGAACGTACATAGTCTCCATGGCGTCGCTGCAGCACCGTCGACTTTGTCTTGGGACTTTGTCTTAGGACTTGGTCTTGGCGGTCGTCAGTAGTTGAGAGTGCTGTCTGAATCGCATACTATTTCTTACAGCATCAAATTGCGGGTACAAGTCATCATGTACTTGTTAAGACGCAGTTTAGTGCTGTCAAGGATAAATACGAAGGATCATTACGAAGGCATCTCTGACCACGCCCGACGTGTTCAAGGCAGGCAACGACGGGTTGATTGCATTTCTTCTCATTCGCGCCCAGACCCTCGAATATTGTTGGCATGTAAGCGAGTGGTATCAGCACGTTGTGACCGTCCAATCAAGCGTGAAACACCCACTGAACGTTGTGGCCAACGAAATCGGAGAGAAAACAAGGTCTGCACAAGGTTTCCAAGACAGTCAATGCAAGGAGGATATGGTAAGGGTGTGTGGCATGGGTGATTTGATGTACAGTGCGGCGCAGGATGCGTAGTTTGTGGTTGATACGCGCGTGCAGGCTGTTTTGTGTGGTAGTGATGTGGTAGTGTGTCGACCGAGTGTAGCTCAGTTGGTAGAGCGATTGACTGTAGTGTTGTATACTGTGTTTCAGTATTGTCGGAAATCAATTGGTCGCTGGTTCGATTCCGGCCACTCGGATTTTATTCTTGCAGCCTTTGGCTGCCGTCGCATGCGTTCGTATACTTGTTCATCTCCTGTATGTTGTTTGCTATGTATTGATCAACAAGCTGTGATCGCTCAGTGTCCACAGCGTCATGATTGTGCAGAACGTACATAGTCTCCATGGCGTCGCTGCAGCACCGTCGACTTTGTCTTGGGACTTTGTCTTAGGACTTGGTCTTGGCGGTCGTCAGTAGTTGAGAGTGCTGTCTGAATCGCATACTATTTCTTACAGCATCAAATTGCGGGTACAAGTCATCATGTACTTGTTAAGACGCAGTTTAGTGCTGTCAAGGATAAATACGAAGGATCATTACGAAGGCATCTCTGACCACGCCCGACGTGTTCAAGGCAGGCAACGACGGGTTGATTGCATTTCTTCTCATTCGCGCCCAGACCCTCGAATATTGTTGGCATGTAAGCGAGTGGTATCAGCACGTTGTGACCGTCCAATCAAGCGTGAAACACCCACTGAACGTTGTGGCCAACGAAATCGGAGAGAAAACAAGGTCTGCACAAGGTTTCCAAGACAGTCAATGCAAGGAGGATATGGTAAGGGTGTGTGGCATGGGTGATTTGATGTACAGTGCGGCGCAGGATGCGTAGTTTGTGGTTGATACGCGCGTGCAGGCTGTTTTGTGTGGTAGTGATGTGGTAGTGTGTCGACCGAGTGTAGCTCAGTTGGTAGAGCGATTGACTGTAGTGTTGTATACTGTGTTTCAGTATTGTCGGAAATCAATTGGTCGCTGGTTCGATTCCGGCCACTCGGATTTTATTCTTGCAGCCTTTGGCTGCCGTCGCATGCGTTCGTATACTTGTTCATCTCCTGTATGTTGTTTGCTATGTATTGATCAACAAGCTGTGATCGCTCAGTGTCCACAGCGTCATGATTGTGCAGAACGTACATAGTCTCCATGGCGTCGCTGCAGCACCGTCGACTTTGTCTTGGGACTTTGTCTTAGGACTTGGTCTTGGCGGTCGTCAGTAGTTGAGAGTGCTGTCTGAATCGCATACTATTTCTTACAGCATCAAATTGCGGGTACAAGTCATCATGTACTTGTTAAGACGCAGTTTAGTGCTGTCAAGGATAAATACGAAGGATCATTACGAAGGCATCTCTGACCACGCCCGACGTGTTCAAGGCAGGCAACGACGGGTTGATTGCATTTCTTCTCATTCGCGCCCAGACCCTCGAATATTGTTGGCATGTAAGCGAGTGGTATCAGCACGTTGTGACCGTCCAATCAAGCGTGAAACACCCACTGAACGTTGTGGCCAACGAAATCGGAGAGAAAACAAGGTCTGCACAAGGTTTCCAAGACAGTCAATGCAAGGAGGATATGGTAAGGGTGTGTGGCATGGGTGATTTGATGTACAGTGCGGCGCAGGATGCGTAGTTTGTGGTTGATACGCGCGTGCAGGCTGTTTTGTGTGGTAGTGATGTGGTAGTGTGTCGACCGAGTGTAGCTCAGTTGGTAGAGCGATTGACTGTAGTGTTGTATACTGTGTTTCAGTATTGTCGGAAATCAATTGGTCGCTGGTTCGATTCCGGCCACTCGGATTTTATTCTTGCAGCCTTTGGCTGCCGTCGCATGCGTTCGTATACTTGTTCATCTCCTGTATGTTGTTTGCTATGTATTGATCAACAAGCTGTGATCGCTCAGTGTCCACAGCGTCATGATTGTGCAGAACGTACATAGTCTCCATGGCGTCGCTGCAGCACCGTCGACTTTGTCTTGGGACTTTGTCTTAGGACTTGGTCTTGGCGGTCGTCAGTAGTTGAGAGTGCTGTCTGAATCGCATACTATTTCTTACAGCATCAAATTGCGGGTACAAGTCATCATGTACTTGTTAAGACGCAGTTTAGTGCTGTCAAGGATAAATACGAAGGATCATTACGAAGGCATCTCTGACCACGCCCGACGTGTTCAAGGCAGGCAACGACGGGTTGATTGCATTTCTTCTCATTCGCGCCCAGACCCTCGAATATTGTTGGCATGTAAGCGAGTGGTATCAGCACGTTGTGACCGTCCAATCAAGCGTGAAACACCCACTGAACGCTGTGGCCAACGAAATCGGAGAGAAAACAAGGTCTGCACAAGGTTTCCAAGACAGTCAATGCAAGGAGGATATGGTAAGGGTGTGTGGCATGGGTGATTTGATGTACAGTGCGGCGCAGGATGCGTAGTTTGTGGTTGATACGCGCGTGCAGGCTGTTTTGTGTGGTAGTGATGTGGTAGTGTGTCGACCGAGTGTAGCTCAGTTGGTAGAGCGATTGACTGTAGTGTTGTATACTGTGTTTCAGTATTGTCGGAAATCAATTGGTCGCTGGTTCGATTCCGGCCACTCGGATTTTATTCTTGCAGCCTTTGGCTGCCGTCGCATGCGTTCGTATACTTGTTCATCTCCTGTATGTTGTTTGCTATGTATTGATCAACAAGCTGTGATCGCTCAGTGTCCACAGCGTCATGATTGTGCAGAACGTACATAGTCTCCATGGCGTCGCTGCAGCACCGTCGACTTTGTCTTGGGACTTTGTCTTAGGACTTGGTCTTGGCGGTCGTCAGTAGTTGAGAGTGCTGTCTGAATCGCATACTATTTCTTACAGCATCAAATTGCGGGTACAAGTCATCATGTACTTGTTAAGACGCAGTTTAGTGCTGTCAAGGATAAATACGAAGGATCATTACGAAGGCATCTCTGACCACGCCCGACGTGTTCAAGGCAGGCAACGACGGGTTGATTGCATTTCTTCTCATTCGCGCCCAGACCCTCGAATATTGTTGGCATGTAAGCGAGTGGTATCAGCACGTTGTGACCGTCCAATCAAGCGTGAAACACCCACTGAACGTTGTGGCCAACGAAATCGGAGAGAAAACAAGGTCTGCACAAGGTTTCCAAGACAGTCAATGCAAGGAGGATATGGTAAGGGTGTGTGGCATGGGTGATTTGATGTACAGTGCGGCGCAGGATGCGTAGTTTGTGGTTGATACGCGCGTGCAGGCTGTTTTGTGTGGTAGTGATGTGGTAGTGTGTCGACCGAGTGTAGCTCAGTTGGTAGAGCGATTGACTGTAGTGTTGTATACTGTGTTTCAGTATTGTCGGAAATCAATTGGTCGCTGGTTCGATTCCGGCCACTCGGATTTTATTCTTGCAGCCTTTGGCTGCCGTCGCATGCGTTCGTATACTTGTTCATCTCCTGTATGTTGTTTGCTATGTATTGATCAACAAGCTGTGATCGCTCAGTGTCCACAGCGTCATGATTGTGCAGAACGTACATAGTCTCCATGGCGTCGCTGCAGCACCGTCGACTTTGTCTTGGGACTTTGTCTTAGGACTTGGTCTTGGCGGTCGTCAGTAGTTGAGAGTGCTGTCTGAATCGCATACTATTTCTTACAGCATCAAATTGCGGGTACAAGTCATCATGTACTTGTTAAGACGCAGTTTAGTGCTGTCAAGGATAAATACGAAGGATCATTACGAAGGCATCTCTGACCACGCCCGACGTGTTCAAGGCAGGCAACGACGGGTTGATTGCATTTCTTCTCATTCGCGCCCAGACCCTCGAATATTGTTGGCATGTAAGCGAGTGGTATCAGCACGTTGTGACCGTCCAATCAAGCGTGAAACACCCACTGAACGTTGTGGCCAACGAAATCGGAGAGAAAACAAGGTCTGCACAAGGTTTCCAAGACAGTCAATGCAAGGAGGATATGGTAAGGGTGTGTGGCATGGGTGATTTGATGTACAGTGCGGCGCAGGATGCGTAGTTTGTGGTTGATACGCGCGTGCAGGCTGTTTTGTGTGGTAGTGATGTGGTAGTGTGTCGACCGAGTGTAGCTCAGTTGGTAGAGCGATTGACTGTAGTGTTGTATACTGTGTTTCAGTATTGTCGGAAATCAATTGGTCGCTGGTTCGATTCCGGCCACTCGGATTTTATTCTTGCAGCCTTTGGCTGCCGTCGCATGCGTTCGTATACTTGTTCATCTCCTGTATGTTGTTTGCTATGTATTGATCAACAAGCTGTGATCGCTCAGTGTCCACAGCGTCATGATTGTGCAGAACGTACATAGTCTCCATGGCGTCGCTGCAGCACCGTCGACTTTGTCTTGGGACTTTGTCTTAGGACTTGGTCTTGGCGGTCGTCAGTAGTTGAGAGTGCTGTCTGAATCGCATACTATTTCTTACAGCATCAAATTGCGGGTACAAGTCATCATGTACTTGTTAAGACGCAGTTTAGTGCTGTCAAGGATAAATACGAAGGATCATTACGAAGGCATCTCTGACCACGCCCGACGTGTTCAAGGCAGGCAACGACGGGTTGATTGCATTTCTTCTCATTCGCGCCCAGACCCTCGAATATTGTTGGCATGTAAGCGAGTGGTATCAGCACGTTGTGACCGTCCAATCAAGCGTGAAACACCCACTGAACGCTGTGGCCAACGAAATCGGAGAGAAAACAAGGTCTGCACAAGGTTTCCAAGACAGTCAATGCAAGGAGGATATGGTAAGGGTGTGTGGCATGGGTGATTTGATGTACAGTGCGGCGCAGGATGCGTAGTTTGTGGTTGATACGCGCGTGCAGGCTGTTTTGTGTGGTAGTGATGTGGTAGTGTGTCGACCGAGTGTAGCTCAGTTGGTAGAGCGATTGACTGTAGTGTTGTATACTGTGTTTCAGTATTGTCGGAAATCAATTGGTCGCTGGTTCGATTCCGGCCACTCGGATTTTATTCTTGCAGCCTTTGGCTGCCGTCGCATGCGTTCGTATACTTGTTCATCTCCTGTATGTTGTTTGCTATGTATTGATCAACAAGCTGTGATCGCTCAGTGTCCACAGCGTCATGATTGTGCAGAACGTACATAGTCTCCATGGCGTCGCTGCAGCACCGTCGACTTTGTCTTGGGACTTTGTCTTAGGACTTGGTCTTGGCGGTCGTCAGTAGTTGAGAGTGCTGTCTGAATCGCATACTATTTCTTACAGCATCAAATTGCGGGTACAAGTCATCATGTACTTGTTAAGACGCAGTTTAGTGCTGTCAAGGATAAATACGAAGGATCATTACGAAGGCATCTCTGACCACGCCCGACGTGTTCAAGGCAGGCAACGACGGGTTGATTGCATTTCTTCTCATTCGCGCCCAGACCCTCGAATATTGTTGGCATGTAAGCGAGTGGTATCAGCACGTTGTGACCGTCCAATCAAGCGTGAAACACCCACTGAACGCTGTGGCCAACGAAATCGGAGAGAAAACAAGGTCTGCACAAGGTTTCCAAGACAGTCAATGCAAGGAGGATATGGTAAGGGTGTGTGGCATGGGTGATTTGATGTACAGTGCGGCGCAGGATGCGTAGTTTGTGGTTGATACGCGCGTGCAGGCTGTTTTGTGTGGTAGTGATGTGGTAGTGTGTCGACCGAGTGTAGCTCAGTTGGTAGAGCGATTGACTGTAGTGTTGTATACTGTGTTTCAGTATTGTCGGAAATCAATTGGTCGCTGGTTCGATTCCGGCCACTCGGATTTTATTCTTGCAGCCTTTGGCTGCCGTCGCATGCGTTCGTATACTTGTTCATCTCCTGTATGTTGTTTGCTATGTATTGATCAACAAGCTGTGATCGCTCAGTGTCCACAGCGTCATGATTGTGCAGAACGTACATAGTCTCCATGGCGTCGCTGCAGCACCGTCGACTTTGTCTTGGGACTTTGTCTTAGGACTTGGTCTTGGCGGTCGTCAGTAGTTGAGAGTGCTGTCTGAATCGCATACTATTTCTTACAGCATCAAATTGCGGGTACAAGTCATCATGTACTTGTTAAGACGCAGTTTAGTGCTGTCAAGGATAAATACGAAGGATCATTACGAAGGCATCTCTGACCACGCCCGACGTGTTCAAGGCAGGCAACGACGGGTTGATTGCATTTCTTCTCATTCGCGCCCAGACCCTCGAATATTGTTGGCATGTAAGCGAGTGGTATCAGCACGTTGTGACCGTCCAATCAAGCGTGAAACACCCACTGAACGTTGTGGCCAACGAAATCGGAGAGAAAACAAGGTCTGCACAAGGTTTCCAAGACAGTCAATGCAAGGAGGATATGGTAAGGGTGTGTGGCATGGGTGATTTGATGTACAGTGCGGCGCAGGATGCGTAGTTTGTGGTTGATACGCGCGTGCAGGCTGTTTTGTGTGGTAGTGATGTGGTAGTGTGTCGACCGAGTGTAGCTCAGTTGGTAGAGCGATTGACTGTAGTGTTGTATACTGTGTTTCAGTATTGTCGGAAATCAATTGGTCGCTGGTTCGATTCCGGCCACTCGGATTTTATTCTTGCAGCCTTTGGCTGCCGTCGCATGCGTTCGTATACTTGTTCATCTCCTGTATGTTGTTTGCTATGTATTGATCAACAAGCTGTGATCGCTCAGTGTCCACAGCGTCATGATTGTGCAGAACGTACATAGTCTCCATGGCGTCGCTGCAGCACCGTCGACTTTGTCTTGGGACTTTGTCTTAGGACTTGGTCTTGGCGGTCGTCAGTAGTTGAGAGGTGCTGTCTGAATCGCATACTATTTCTTACAGCATCAAATTGCGGGTACAAGTCATCATGTACTTGTTAAGACGCAGTTTAGTGCTGTCAAGGATAAATACGAAGGATCATTACGAAGGCATCTCTGACCACGCCCGACGTGTTCAAGGCAGGCAACGACGGGTTGATTGCATTTCTTCTCATTCGCGCCCAGACCCTCGAATATTGTTGGCATGTAAGCGAGTGGTATCAGCACGTTGTGACCGTCCAATCAAGCGTGAAACACCCACTGAACGCTGTGGCCAACGAAATCGGAGAGAAAACAAGGTCTGCACAAGGTTTCCAAGACAGTCAATGCAAGGAGGATATGGTAAGGGTGTGTGGCATGGGTGATTTGATGTACAGTGCGGCGCAGGATGCGTAGTTTGTGGTTGATACGCGCGTGCAGGCTGTTTTGTGTGGTAGTGATGTGGTAGTGTGTCGACCGAGTGTAGCTCAGTTGGTAGAGCGATTGACTGTAGTGTTGTATACTGTGTTTCAGTATTGTCGGAAATCAATTGGTCGCTGGTTCGATTCCGGCCACTCGGATTTTATTCTTGCAGCCTTTGGCTGCCGTCGCATGCGTTCGTATACTTGTTCATCTCCTGTATGTTGTTTGCTATGTATTGATCAACAAGCTGTGATCGCTCAGTGTCCACAGCGTCATGATTGTGCAGAACGTACATAGTCTCCATGGCGTCGCTGCAGCACCGTCGACTTTGTCTTGGGACTTTGTCTTAGGACTTGGTCTTGGCGGTCGTCAGTAGTTGAGAGTGCTGTCTGAATCGCATACTATTTCTTACAGCATCAAATTGCGGGTACAAGTCATCATGTACTTGTTAAGACGCAGTTTAGTGCTGTCAAGGATAAATACGAAGGATCATTACGAAGGCATCTCTGACCACGCCCGACGTGTTCAAGGCAGGCAACGACGGGTTGATTGCATTTCTTCTCATTCGCGCCCAGACCCTCGAATATTGTTGGCATGTAAGCGAGTGGTATCAGCACGTTGTGACCGTCCAATCAAGCGTGAAACACCCACTGAACGCTGTGGCCAACGAAATCGGAGAGAAAACAAGGTCTGCACAAGGTTTCCAAGACAGTCAATGCAAGGAGGATATGGTAAGGGTGTGTGGCATGGGTGATTTGATGTACAGTGCGGCGCAGGATGCGTAGTTTGTGGTTGATACGCGCGTGCAGGCTGTTTTGTGTGGTAGTGATGTGGTAGTGTGTCGACCGAGTGTAGCTCAGTTGGTAGAGCGATTGACTGTAGTGTTGTATACTGTGTTTCAGTATTGTCGGAAATCAATTGGTCGCTGGTTCGATTCCGGCCACTCGGATTTTATTCTTGCAGCCTTTGGCTGCCGTCGCATGCGTTCGTATACTTGTTCATCTCCTGTATGTTGTTTGCTATGTATTGATCAACAAGCTGTGATCGCTCAGTGTCCACAGCGTCATGATTGTGCAGAACGTACATAGTCTCCATGGCGTCGCTGCAGCACCGTCGACTTTGTCTTGGGACTTTGTCTTAGGACTTGGTCTTGGCGGTCGTCAGTAGTTGAGAGGTGCTGTCTGAATCGCATACTATTTCTTACAGCATCAAATTGCGGGTACAAGTCATCATGTACTTGTTAAGACGCAGTTTAGTGCTGTCAAGGATAAATACGAAGGATCATTACGAAGGCATCTCTGACCACGCCCGACGTGTTCAAGGCAGGCAACGACGGGTTGATTGCATTTCTTCTCATTCGCGCCCAGACCCTCGAATATTGTTGGCATGTAAGCGAGTGGTATCAGCACGTTGTGACCGTCCAATCAAGCGTGAAACACCCACTGAACGCTGTGGCCAACGAAATCGGAGAGAAAACAAGGTCTGCACAAGGTTTCCAAGACAGTCAATGCAAGGAGGATATGGTAAGGGTGTGTGGCATGGGTGATTTGATGTACAGTGCGGCGCAGGATGCGTAGTTTGTGGTTGATACGCGCGTGCAGGCTGTTTTGTGTGGTAGTGATGTGGTAGTGTGTCGACCGAGTGTAGCTCAGTTGGTAGAGCGATTGACTGTAGTGTTGTATACTGTGTTTCAGTATTGTCGGAAATCAATTGGTCGCTGGTTCGATTCCGGCCACTCGGATTTTATTCTTGAAGCCTTTGGCTGCCGTCGCATGCGTTCGTATACTTGTTCATCTCCTGTATGTTGTTTGCTATGTATTGATCAACAAGCTGTGATCGCTCAGTGTCCACAGCGTCATGATTGTGCAGAACGTACATAGTCTCCATGGCGTCGCTGCAGCACCGTCGACTTTGTCTTGGGACTTTGTCTTAGGACTTGGTCTTGGCGGTCGTCAGTAGTTGAGAGGTGCTGTCTGAATCGCATACTATTTCTTACAGCATCAAATTGCGGGTACAAGTCATCATGTACTTGTTAAGACGCAGTTTAGTGCTGTCAAGGATAAATACGAAGGATCATTACGAAGGCATCTCTGACCACGCCCGACGTGTTCAAGGCAGGCAACGACGGGTTGATTGCATTTCTTCTCATTCGCGCCCAGACCCTCGAATATTGTTGGCATGTAAGCGAGTGGTATCAGCACGTTGTGACCGTCCAATCAAGCGTGAAACACCCACTGAACGTTGTGGCCAACGAAATCGGAGAGAAAACAAGGTCTGCACAAGGTTTCCAAGACAGTCAATGCAAGGAGGATATGGTAAGGGTGTGTGGCATGGGTGATTTGATGTACAGTGCGGCGCAGGATGCGTAGTTTGTGGTTGATACGCGCGTGCAGGCTGTTTTGTGTGGTAGTGATGTGGTAGTGTGTCGACCGAGTGTAGCTCAGTTGGTAGAGCGATTGACTGTAGTGTTGTATACTGTGTTTCAGTATTGTCGGAAATCAATTGGTCGCTGGTTCGATTCCGGCCACTCGGATTTTATTCTTGAAGCCTTTGGCTGCCGTCGCATGCGTTCGTATACTTGTTCATCTCCTGTATGTTGTTTGCTATGTATTGATCAACAAGCTGTGATCGCTCAGTGTCCACAGCGTCATGATTGTGCAGAACGTACATAGTCTCCATGGCGTCGCTGCAGCACCGTCGACTTTGTCTTGGGACTTTGTCTTAGGACTTGGTCTTGGCGGTCGTCAGTAGTTGAGAGGTGCTGTCTGAATCGCATACTATTTCTTACAGCATCAAATTGCGGGTACAAGTCATCATGGTACTTGTTAAGACGCAGTTTAGTGCTGTCAAGGATAAATACGAAGGATCATTACGAAGGCATCTCTGACCACGCCCGACGTGTTCAAGGCAGGCAACGACGGGTTGATTGCATTTCTTCTCATTCGCGCCCAGACCCTCGAATATTGTTGGCATGTAAGCGAGTGGTATCAGCACGTTGTGACCGTCCAATCAAGCGTGAAACACCCACTGAACGCTGTGGCCAACGAAATCGGAGAGAAAACAAGGTCTGCACAAGGTTTCCAAGACAGTCAATGCAAGGAGGATATGGTAAGGGTGTGTGGCATGGGTGATTTGATGTACAGTGCGGCGCAGGATGCGTAGTTTGTGGTTGATACGCGCGTGCAGGCTGTTTTGTGTGGTAGTGATGTGGTAGTGTGTCGACCGAGTGTAGCTCAGTTGGTAGAGCGATTGACTGTAGTGTTGTATACTGTGTTTCAGTATTGTCGGAAATCAATTGGTCGCTGGTTCGATTCCGGCCACTCGGATTTTATTCTTGAAGCCTTTGGCTGCCGTCGCATGCGTTCGTATACTTGTTCATCTCCTGTATGTTGTTTGCTATGTATTGATCAACAAGCTGTGATCGCTCAGTGTCCACAGCGTCATGATTGCGCAGAACGTACATAGTCTCCATGGCGTCGCTGCAGCACCGTCGACTTTGTCTTGGGACTTTGTCTTAGGACTTGGTCTTGGCGGTCGTCAGTAGTTGAGAGGTGCTGTCTGAATCGCATACTATTTCTTACAGCATCAAATTGCGGGTACAAGTCATCATGTACATGTTAAGACGCAGTTTAGTGCTGTCAAGGATAAATACGAAGGATCATTACGAAGGCATCTCTGACCACGCCCGACGTGTTCAAGGCAGGCAACGACGGGTTGATTGCATTTCTTCTCATTCGCGCCCAGACCCTCGAATATTGTTGGCATGTAAGCGAGTGGTATCAGCACGTTGTGACCGTCCAATCTAGCGTGAAACACCCACTGAACGCTGTGGCCAACGAAATCGGAGAGAAAACAAGGTCTGCACAAGGTTTCCAAGACAGTCAATGCAAGGAGGATATGGTAAGGGTGTGTGGCATGGGTGATTTGATGTACAGTGCGGCGCAGGATGCGTAGTTTGTGGTTGATACGCGCGTGCAGGCTGTTTTGTGTGGTAGTGATGTGGTAGTGTGTCGACCGAGTGTAGCTCAGTTGGTAGAGCGATTGACTGTAGTGTTGTATACTGTGTTTCAGTATTGTCGGAAATCAATTGGTCGCTGGTTCGATTCCGGCCACTCGGATTTTATTCTTGAAGCCTTTGGCTGCCGTCGCATGCGTTCGTATACTTGTTCATCTCCTGTATGTTGTTTGCTATGTATTGATCAACAAGCTGTGATCGCTCAGTGTCCACAGCGTCATGATTGCGCAGAACGTACATAGTCTCCATGGCGTCGCTGCAGCACCGTCGACTTTGTCTTGGGACTTTGTCTTAGGACTTGGTCTTGGCGGTCGTCAGTAGTTGAGAGGTGCTGTCTGAATCGCATACTATTTCTTACAGCATCAAATTGCGGGTACAAGTCATCATGCACTTGTTAAGAATCTGTACTTGTTAAGACGCAGTTTAGTGCTGTCAAGGATAAATACGAAGGATCATTACGAAGGCATCTCTGACCACGCCCGACGTGTTCAAGGCAGGCAACGACGGGTTGATTGCATTTCTTCTCATTCGCGCCCAGACCCTCGAATATTGTTGGCATGTAAGCGAGTGGTATCAGCACGTTGTGACCGTCCAATCTAGCGTGAAACACCCACTGAACGCTGTGGCCAACGAAATCGGAGAGAAAACAAGGTCTGCACAAGGTTTCCAAGACAGTCAATGCAAGGAGGATATGGTAAGGGTGTGTGGCATGGGTGATTTGATGTACAGTGCGGCGCAGGATGCGTAGTTTGTGGTTGATACGCGCGTGCAGGCTGTTTTGTGTGGTAGTGATGTGGTAGTGTGTCGACCGAGTGTAGCTCAGTTGGTAGAGCGATTGACTGTAGTGTTGTATACTGTGTTTCAGTATTGTCGGAAATCAATTGGTCGCTGGTTCGATTCCGGCCACTCGGATTTTATTCTTGAAGCCTTTGGCTGCCGTCGCATGCGTTCGTATACTTGTTCATCTCCTGTATGTTGTTTGCTATGTATTGATCAACAAGCTGTGATCGCTCAGTGTCCACAGCGTCATGATTGCGCAGAACGTACATAGTCTCCATGGCGTCGCTGCAGCACCGTCGACTTTGTCTTGGGACTTTGTCTTAGGACTTGGTCTTGGCGGTCGTCAGTAGTTGAGAGGTGCTGTCTGAATCGCATACTATTTCTTACAGCATCAAATTGCGGGTACAAGTCATCATGCACTTGTTAAGAATCATGTACTTGTTAAGACGCAGTTTAGTGCTGTCAAGGATAAATACGAAGGATCATTACGAAGGCATCTCTGACCACGCCCGACGTGTTCAAGGCAGGCAACGACGGGTTGATTGCATTTCTTCTCATTCGCGCCCAGACCCTCGAATATTGTTGGCATGTAAGCGAGTGGTATCAGCACGTTGTGACCGTCCAATCTAGCGTGAAACACCCACTGAACGCTGTGGCCAACGAAATCGGAGAGAAAACAAGGTCTGCACAAGGTTTCCAAGACAGTCAATGCAAGGAGGATATGGTAAGGGTGTGTGGCATGGGTGATTTGATGTACAGTGCGGCGCAGGATGCGTAGTTTGTGGTTGATACGCGCGTGCAGGCTGTTTTGTGTGGTAGTGATGTGGTAGTGTGTCGACCGAGTGTAGCTCAGTTGGTAGAGCGATTGACTGTAGTGTTGTATACTGTGTTTCAGTATTGTCGGAAATCAATTGGTCGCTGGTTCGATTCCGGCCACTCGGATTTTATTCTTGAAGCCTTTGGCTGCCGTCGCATGCGTTCGTATACTTGTTCATCTCCTGTATGTTGTTTGCTATGTATTGATCAACAAGCTGTGATCGCTCAGTGTCCACAGCGTCATGATTGCGCAGAACGTACATAGTCTCCATGGCGTCGCTGCAGCACCGTCGACTTTGTCTTGGGACTTTGTCTTAGGACTTGGTCTTGGCGGTCGTCAGTAGTTGAGAGGTGCTGTCTGAATCGCATACTATTTCTTACAGTATCAAATTGCGGGTACAAGTCATCATGTACATGTTAAGACGCAGTTTAGTGCTGTCAAGGATAAATACGAAGGATCATTACGAAGGCATCTCTGACCACGCCCGACGTGTTCAAGGCAGGCAACGACGGGTTGATTGCATTTCTTCTCATTCGCGCCCAGACCCTCGAATATTGTTGGCATGTAAGCGAGTGGTATCAGCACGTTGTGACCGTCCAATCTAGCGTGAAACACCCACTGAACGCTGTGGCCAACGAAATCGGAGAGAAAACAAGGTCTGCACAAGGTTTCCAAGACAGTCAATGCAAGGAGGATATGGTAAGGGTGTGTGGCATGGGTGATTTGATGTACAGTGCGGCGCAGGATGCGTAGTTTGTGGTTGATACGCGCGTGCAGGCTGTTTTGTGTGGTAGTGATGTGGTAGTGTGTCGACCGAGTGTAGCTCAGTTGGTAGAGCGATTGACTGTAGTGTTGTATACTGTGTTTCAGTATTGTCGGAAATCAATTGGTCGCTGGTTCGATTCCGGCCACTCGGATTTTATTCTTGAAGCCTTTGGCTGCCGTCGCATGCGTTCGTATACTTGTTCATCTCCTGTATGTTGTTTGCTATGTATTGATCAACAAGCTGTGATCGCTCAGTGTCCACAGCGTCATGATTGCGCAGAACGTACATAGTCTCCATGGCGTCGCTGCAGCACCGTCGACTTTGTCTTGGGACTTTGTCTTAGGACTTGGTCTTGGCGGTCGTCAGTAGTTGAGAGGTGCTGTCTGAATCGCATACTATTTCTTACAGCATCAAATTGCGGGTACAAGTCATCATGTACTTGTTAAGACGCAGTTTAGTGCTGTCAAGGATAAATACGAAGGATCATTACGAAGGCATCTCTGACCACGCCCGACGTGTACAAGGCAGGCAACGACGGGTTGATTGCATTTCTTCTCATTCGCGCCCAGACCCTCGAATATTGTTGGCATGTAAGCGAGTGGTATCAGCACGTTGTGACCGTCCAATCTAGCGTGAAACACCCACTGAACGCTGTGGCCAACGAAATCGGAGAGAAAACAAGGTCTGCACAAGGTTTCCAAGACAGTCAATGCAAGGAGGATATGGTAAGGGTGTGTGGCATGGGTGATTTGATGTACAGTGCGGCGCAGGATGCGTAGTTTGTGGTTGATACGCGCGTGCAGGCTGTTTTGTGTGGTAGTGATGTGGTAGTGTGTCGACCGAGTGTAGCTCAGTTGGTAGAGCGATTGACTGTAGTGTTGTATACTGTGTTTCAGTATTGTCGGAAATCAATTGGTCGCTGGTTCGATTCCGGCCACTCGGATTTTATTCTTGAAGCCTTTGGCTGCCGTCGCATGCGTTCGTATACTTGTTCATCTCCTGTATGTTGTTTGCTATGTATTGATCAACAAGCTGTGATCGCTCAGTGTCCACAGCGTCATGATTGCGCAGAACGTACATAGTCTCCATGGCGTCGCTGCAGCACCGTCGACTTTGTCTTGGGACTTTGTCTTAGGACTTGGTCTTGGCGGTCGTCAGTAGTTGAGAGGTGCTGTCTGAATCGCATACTATTTCTTACAGCATCAAATTGCGGGTACAAGTCATCATGCACTTGTTAAGATCTGTACTTGTTAAGACGCAGTTTAGTGCTGTCAAGGATAAATACGAAGGATCATTACGAAGGCATCTCTGACCACGCCCGACGTGTACAAGGCAGGCAACGACGGGTTGATTGCATTTCTTCTCATTCGCGCCCAGACCCTCGAATATTGTTGGCATGTAAGCGAGTGGTATCAGCACGTTGTGACCGTCCAATCTAGCGTGAAACACCCACTGAACGCTGTGGCCAACGAAATCGGAGAGAAAACAAGGTCTGCACAATGTTTCCAAGACAGACAATGCAAGGAGGATATGGTAAGGGTGTGTGGCATGGGTGATTTGATGTACAGTGCGGCGCAGGATGCGTAGTTTGTGGTTGATACGCGCGTGCAGGCTGTTTTGTGTGGTAGTGATGTGGTAGTGTGTCGACCGAGTGTAGCTCAGTTGGTAGAGCGATTGACTGTAGTGTTGTATACTGTGTTTCAGTATTGTCGGAAATCAATTGGTCGCTGGTTCGATTCCGGCCACTCGGATTTTATTCTTGAAGCCTTTGGCTGCCGTCGCATGCGTTCGTATACTTGTTCATCTCCTGTATGTTGTTTGCTATGTATTGATCAACAAGCTGTGATCGCTCAGTGTCCACAGCGTCATGATTGCGCAGAACGTACATAGTCTCCATGGCGTCGCTGCAGCACCGTCGACTTTGTCTTGGGACTTTGTCTTAGGACTTGGTCTTGGCGGTCGTCAGTAGTTGAGAGGTGCTGTCTGAATCGCATACTATTTCTTACAGCATCAAATTGCGGGTACAAGTCATCATGCACTTGTTAGATCTGTACTTGTTAAGACGCAGTTTAGTGCTGTCAAGGATAAATACGAAGGATCATTACGAAGGCATCTCTGACCACGCCCGACGTGTACAAGGCAGGCAACGACGGGTTGATTGCATTTCTTCTCATTCGCGCCCAGACCCTCGAATATTGTTGGCATGTAAGCGAGTGGTATCAGCACGTTGTGACCGTCCAATCTAGCGTGAAACACCCACTGAACGCTGTGGCCAACGAAATCGGAGAGAAAACAAGGTCTGCACAATGTTTCCAAGACAGACAATGCAAGGAGGATATGGTAAGGGTGTGTGGCATGGGTGATTTGATGTACAGTGCGGCGCAGGATGCGTAGTTTGTGGTTGATACGCGCGTGCAGGCTGTTTTGTGTGGTAGTGATGTGGTAGTGTGTCGACCGAGTGTAGCTCAGTTGGTAGAGCGATTGACTGTAGTGTTGTATACTGTGTTTCAGTATTGTCGGAAATCAATTGGTCGCTGGTTCGATTCCGGCCACTCGGATTTTATTCTTGAAGCCTTTGGCTGCCGTCGCATGCGTTCGTATACTTGTTCATCTCCTGTATGTTGTTTGCTATGTATTGATCAACAAGCTGTGATCGCTCAGTGTCCACAGCGTCATGATTGCGCAGAACGTACATAGTCTCCATGGCGTCGCTGCAGCACCGTCGACTTTGTCTTGGGACTTTGTCTTAGGACTTGGTCTTGGCGGTCGTCAGTAGTTGAGAGGTGCTGTCTGAATCGCATACTATTTCTTACAGCATCAAATTGCGGGTACAAGTCATCATGCACTTGTTAAGAATCATGTACTTGTTAAGACGCAGTTTAGTGCTGTCAAGGATAAATACGAAGGATCATTACGAAGGCATCTCTGACCACGCCCGACGTGTACAAGGCAGGCAACGACGGGTTGATTGCATTTCTTCTCATTCGCGCCCAGACCCTCGAATATTGTTGGCATGTAAGCGAGTGGTATCAGCACGTTGTGACCGTCCAATCTAGCGTGAAACACCCACTGAACGCTGTGGCCAACGAAATCGGAGAGAAAACAAGGTCTGCACAATGTTTCCAAGACTGACAATGCAAGGAGGATATGGTAAGGGTGTGTGGCATGGGTGATTTGATGTACAGTGCGGCGCAGGATGCGTAGTTTGTGGTTGATACGCGCGTGCAGGCTGTTTTGTGTGGTAGTGATGTGGTAGTGTGTCGACCGAGTGTAGCTCAGTTGGTAGAGCGATTGACTGTAGTGTTGTATACTGTGTTTCAGTATTGTCGGAAATCAATTGGTCGCTGGTTCGATTCCGGCCACTCGGATTTTATTCTTGAAGCCTTTGGCTGCCGTCGCATGCGTTCGTATACTTGTTCATCTCCTGTATGTTGTTTGCTATGTATTGATCAACAAGCTGTGATCGCTCAGTGTCCACAGCGTCATGATTGCGCAGAACGTACATAGTCTCCATGGCGTCGCTGCAGCACCGTCGACTTTGTCTTGGGACTTTGTCTTAGGACTTGGTCTTGGCGGTCGTCAGTAGTTGAGAGTGCTGTCTGAATCGCATACTATTTCTTACAGCATCAAATTGCGGGTACAAGTCATCATGCACTTGTTAAGAATCTGTACTTGTTAAGACGCAGTTTAGTGCTGTCAAGGATAAATACGAAGGATCATTACGAAGGCATCTCTGACCACGCCCGACGTGTACAAGGCAGGCAACGACGGGTTGATTGCATTTCTTCTCATTCGCGCCCAGACCCTCGAATATTGTTGGCATGTAAGCGAGTGGTATCAGCACGTTGTGACCGTCCAATCTAGCGTGAAACACCCACTGAACGCTGTGGCCAACGAAATCGGAGAGAAAACAAGGTCTGCACAATGTTTCCAAGACTGACAATGCAAGGAGGATATGGTAAGGGTGTGTGGCATGGGTGATTTGATGTACAGTGCGGCGCAGGATGCGTAGTTTGTGGTTGATACGCGCGTGCAGGCTGTTTTGTGTGGTAGTGATGTGGTAGTGTGTCGACCGAGTGTAGCTCAGTTGGTAGAGCGATTGACTGTAGTGTTGTATACTGTGTTTCAGTATTGTCGGAAATCAATTGGTCGCTGGTTCGATTCCGGCCACTCGGATTTTATTCTTGAAGCCTTTGGCTGCCGTCGCATGCGTTCGTATACTTGTTCATCTCCTGTATGTTGTTTGCTATGTATTGATCAACAAGCTGTGATCGCTCGGTGTCCACAGCGTCATGATTGCGCAGAACGTACATAGTCTCCATGGCGTCGCTGCAGCACCGTCGACTTTGTCTTGGGACTTTGTCTTAGGACTTGGTCTTGGCGGTCGTCAGTAGTTGAGAGGTGCTGTCTGAATCGCATACTATTTCTTACAGCATCAAATTGCGGGTACAAGTCATCATGCACTTGTTAAGAATCTGTACTTGTTAAGACGCAGTTTAGTGCTGTCAAGGATAAATACGAAGGATCATTACGAAGGCATCTCTGACCACGCCCGACGTGTACAAGGCAGGCAACGACGGGTTGATTGCATTTCTTCTCATTCGCGCCCAGACCCTCGAATATTGTTGGCATGTAAGCGAGTGGTATCAGCACGTTGTGACCGTCCAATCTAGCGTGAAACACCCACTGAACGCTGTGGCCAACGAAATCGGAGAGAAAACAAGGTCTGCACAATGTTTCCAAGACTGACAATGCAAGGAGGATATGGTAAGGGTGTGTGGCATGGGTGATTTGATGTACAGTGCGGCGCAGGATGCGTAGTTTGTGGTTGATACGCGCGTGCAGGCTGTTTTGTGTGGTAGTGATGTGGTAGTGTGTCGACCGAGTGTAGCTCAGTTGGTAGAGCGATTGACTGTAGTGTTGTATACTGTGTTTCAGTATTGTCGGAAATCAATTGGTCGCTGGTTCGATTCCGGCCACTCGGATTTTATTCTTGAAGCCTTTGGCTGCCGTCGCATGCGTTCGTATACTTGTTCATCTCCTGTATGTTGTTTGCTATGTATTGATCAACAAGCTGTGATCGCTCAGTGTCCACAGCGTCATGATTGCGCAGAACGTACATAGTCTCCATGGCGTCGCTGCAGCACCGTCGACTTTGTCTTGGGACTTTGTCTTAGGACTTGGTCTTGGCGGTCGTCAGTAGTTGAGAGGTGCTGTCTGAATCGCATACTATTTCTTACAGCATCAAATTGCGGGTACAAGTCATCATGCACTGAAGCTTACTTGTTAAGACGCAGTTTAGTGCTGTCAAGGATAAATACGAAGGATCATTACGAAGGCATCTCTGACCACGCCCGACGTGTACAAGGCAGGCAACGACGGGTTGATTGCATTTCTTCTCATTCGCGCCCAGACCCTCGAATATTGTTGGCATGTAAGCGAGTGGTATCAGCACGTTGTGACCGTCCAATCTAGCGTGAAACACCCACTGAACGCTGTGGCCAACGAAATCGGAGAGAAAACAAGGTCTGCACAATGTTTCCAAGACTGACAATGCAAGGAGGATATGGTAAGGGTGTGTGGCATGGGTGATTTGATGTACAGTGCGGCGCAGGATGCGTAGTTTGTGGTTGATACGCGCGTGCAGGCTGTTTTGTGTGGTAGTGATGTGGTAGTGTGTCGACCGAGTGTAGCTCAGTTGGTAGAGCGATTGACTGTAGTGTTGTATACTGTGTTTCAGTATTGTCGGAAATCAATTGGTCGCTGGTTCGATTCCGGCCACTCGGATTTTATTCTTGAAGCCTTTGGCTGCCGTCGCATGCGTTCGTATACTTGTTCATCTCCTGTATGTTGTTTGCTATGTATTGATCAACAAGCTGTGATCGCTCGGTGTCCACAGCGTCATGATTGCGCAGAACGTACATAGTCTCCATGGCGTCGCTGCAGCACCGTCGACTTTGTCTTGGGACTTTGTCTTAGGACTTGGTCTTGGCGGTCGTCAGTAGTTGAGAGGTGCTGTCTGAATCGCATACTATTTCTTACAGCATCAAATTGCGGGTACAAGTCATCATGCACTTGTTAAAATCTGTACTTGTTAAGACGCAGTTTAGTGCTGTCAAGGATAAATACGAAGGATCATTACGAAGGCATCTCTGACCACGCCCGACGTGTACAAGGCAGGCAACGACGGGTTGATTGCATTTCTTCTCATTCGCGCCCAGACCCTCGAATATTGTTGGCATGTAAGCGAGTGGTATCAGCACGTTGTGACCGTCCAATCTAGCGTGAAACACCCACTGAACGCTGTGGCCAACGAAATCGGAGAGAAAACAAGGTCTGCACAATGTTTCCAAGACTGACAATGCAAGGAGGATATGGTAAGGGTGTGTGGCATGGGTGATTTGATGTACAGTGCGGCGCAGGATGCGTAGTTTGTGGTTGATACGCGCGTGCAGGCTGTTTTGTGTGGTAGTGATGTGGTAGTGTGTCGACCGAGTGTAGCTCAGTTGGTAGAGCGATTGACTGTAGTGTTGTATACTGTGTTTCAGTATTGTCGGAAATCAATTGGTCGCTGGTTCGATTCCGGCCACTCGGATTTTATTCTTGAAGCCTTTGGCTGCCGTCGCATGCGTTCGTATACTTGTTCATCTCCTGTATGTTGTTTGCTATGTATTGATCAACAAGCTGTGATCGCTCAGTGTCCACAGCGTCATGATTGCGCAGAACGTACATAGTCTCCATGGCGTCGCTGCAGCACCGTCGACTTTGTCTTGGGACTTTGTCTTAGGACTTGGTCTTGGCGGTCGTCAGTAGTTGAGAGGTGCTGTCTGAATCGCATACTATTTCTTACAGCATCAAATTGCGGGTACAAGTCATCATGCACTTGTTAAATCGTGTACTTGTTAAGACGCAGTTTAGTGCTGTCAAGGATAAATACGAAGGATCATTACGAAGGCATCTCTGACCACGCCCGACGTGTACAAGGCAGGCAACGACGGGTTGATTGCATTTCTTCTCATTCGCGCCCAGACCCTCGAATATTGTTGGCATGTAAGCGAGTGGTATCAGCACGTTGTGACCGTCCAATCTAGCGTGAAACACCCACTGAACGCTGTGGCCAACGAAATCGGAGAGAAAACAAGGTCTGCACAATGTTTCCAAGACTGACAATGCAAGGAGGATATGGTAAGGGTGTGTGGCATGGGTGATTTGATGTACAGTGCGGCGCAGGATGCGTAGTTTGTGGTTGATACGCGCGTGCAGGCTGTTTTGTGTGGTAGTGATGTGGTAGTGTGTCGACCGAGTGTAGCTCAGTTGGTAGAGCGATTGACTGTAGTGTTGTATACTGTGTTTCAGTATTGTCGGAAATCAATTGGTCGCTGGTTCGATTCCGGCCACTCGGATTTTATTCTTGAAGCCTTTGGCTGCCGTCGCATGCGTTCGTATACTTGTTCATCTCCTGTATGTTGTTTGCTATGTATTGATCAACAAGCTGTGATCGCTCGGTGTCCACAGCGTCATGATTGCGCAGAACGTACATAGTCTCCATGGCGTCGCTGCAGCACCGTCGACTTTGTCTTGGGACTTTGTCTTAGGACTTGGTCTTGGCGGTCGTCAGTAGTTGAGAGGTGCTGTCTGAATCGCATACTATTTCTTACAGCATCAAATTGCGGGTACAAGTCATCATGCACTTGTTAAGAATCTGTACTTGTTAAGACGCAGTTTAGTGCTGTCAAGGATAAATACGAAGGATCATTACGAAGGCATCTCTGACCACGCCCGACGTGTACAAGGCAGGCAACGACGGGTTGATTGCATTTCTTCTCATTCGCGCCCAGACCCTCGAATATTGTTGGCATGTAAGCGAGTGGTATCAGCACGTTGTGACCGTCCAATCTAGCGTGAAACACCCACTGAACGCTGTGGCCAACGAAATCGGAGAGAAAACAAGGTCTGCACAATGTTTCCAAGACTGACAATGCAAGGAGGATATGGTAAGGGTGTGTGGCATGGGTGATTTGATGTACAGTGCGGCGCAGGATGCGTAGTTTGTGGTTGATACGCGCGTGCAGGCTGTTTTGTGTGGTAGTGATGTGGTAGTGTGTCGACCGAGTGTAGCTCAGTTGGTAGAGCGATTGACTGTAGTGTTGTATACTGTGTTTCAGTATTGTCGGAAATCAATTGGTCGCTGGTTCGATTCCGGCCACTCGGATTTTATTCTTGAAGCCTTTGGCTGCCGTCGCATGCGTTCGTATACTTGTTCATCTCCTGTATGTTGTTTGCTATGTATTGATCAACAAGCTGTGATCGCTCAGTGTCCACAGCGTCATGATTGCGCAGAACGTACATAGTCTCCATGGCGTCGCTGCAGCACCGTCGACTTTGTCTTGGGACTTTGTCTTAGGACTTGGTCTTGGCGGTCGTCAGTAGTTGAGAGGTGCTGTCTGAATCGCATACTATTTCTTACAGCATCAAATTGCGGGTACAAGTCATCATGCACTTGTTAGAACTTACTTGTTAAGACGCAGTTTAGTGCTGTCAAGGATAAATACGAAGGATCATTACGAAGGCATCTCTGACCACGCCCGACGTGTACAAGGCAGGCAACGACGGGTTGATTGCATTTCTTCTCATTCGCGCCCAGACCCTCGAATATTGTTGGCATGTAAGCGAGTGGTATCAGCACGTTGTGACCGTCCAATCTAGCGTGAAACACCCACTGAACGCTGTGGCCAACGAAATCGGAGAGAAAACAAGGTCTGCACAATGTTTCCAAGACTGACAATGCAAGGAGGATATGGTAAGGGTGTGTGGCATGGGTGATTTGATGTACAGTGCGGCGCAGGATGCGTAGTTTGTGGTTGATACGCGCGTGCAGGCTGTTTTGTGTGGTAGTGATGTGGTAGTGTGTCGACCGAGTGTAGCTCAGTTGGTAGAGCGATTGACTGTAGTGTTGTATACTGTGTTTCAGTATTGTCGGAAATCAATTGGTCGCTGGTTCGATTCCGGCCACTCGGATTTTATTCTTGAAGCCTTTGGCTGCCGTCGCATGCGTTCGTATACTTGTTCATCTCCTGTATGTTGTTTGCTATGTATTGATCAACAAGCTGTGATCGCTCAGTGTCCACAGCGTCATGATTGCGCAGAACGTACATAGTCTCCATGGCGTCGCTGCAGCACCGTCGACTTTGTCTTGGGACTTTGTCTTAGGACTTGGTCTTGGCGGTCGTCAGTAGTTGAGAGGTGCTGTCTGAATCGCATACTATTTCTTACAGCATCAAATTGCGGGTACAAGTCATCATGCACTTGTTAAAACTGTACTTGTTAAGACGCAGTTTAGTGCTGTCAAGGATAAATACGAAGGATCATTACGAAGGCATCTCTGACCACGCCCGACGTGTACAAGGCAGGCAACGACGGGTTGATTGCATTTCTTCTCATTCGCGCCCAGACCCTCGAATATTGTTGGCATGTAAGCGAGTGGTATCAGCACGTTGTGACCGTCCAATCTAGCGTGAAACACCCACTGAACGCTGTGGCCAACGAAATCGGAGAGAAAACAAGGTCTGCACAATGTTTCCAAGACTGACAATGCAAGGAGGATATGGTAAGGGTGTGTGGCATGGGTGATTTGATGTACAGTGCGGCGCAGGATGCGTAGTTTGTGGTTGATACGCGCGTGCAGGCTGTTTTGTGTGGTAGTGATGTGGTAGTGTGTCGACCGAGTGTAGCTCAGTTGGTAGAGCGATTGACTGTAGTGTTGTATACTGTGTTTCAGTATTGTCGGAAATCAATTGGTCGCTGGTTCGATTCCGGCCACTCGGATTTTATTCTTGAAGCCTTTGGCTGCCGTCGCATGCGTTCGTATACTTGTTCATCTCCTGTATGTTGTTTGCTATGTATTGATCAACAAGCTGTGATCGCTCAGTGTCCACAGCGTCATGATTGCGCAGAACGTACATAGTCTCCATGGCGTCGCTGCAGCACCGTCGACTTTGTCTTGGGACTTTGTCTTAGGACTTGGTCTTGGCGGTCGTCAGTAGTTGAGAGGTGCTGTCTGAATCGCATACTATTTCTTACAGCATCAAATTGCGGGTACAAGTCATCATGCACTTGTTAAGAATCTTACTTGTTAAGACGCAGTTTAGTGCTGTCAAGGATAAATACGAAGGATCATTACGAAGGCATCTCTGACCACGCCCGACGTGTACAAGGCAGGCAACGACGGGTTGATTGCATTTCTTCTCATTCGCGCCCAGACCCTCGAATATTGTTGGCATGTAAGCGAGTGGTATCAGCACGTTGTGACCGTCCAATCTAGCGTGAAACACCCACTGAACGCTGTGGCCAACGAAATCGGAGAGAAAACAAGGTCTGCACAATGTTTCCAAGACTGACAATGCAAGGAGGATATGGTAAGGGTGTGTGGCATGGGTGATTTGATGTACAGTGCGGCGCAGGATGCGTAGTTTGTGGTTGATACGCGCGTGCAGGCTGTTTTGTGTGGTAGTGATGTGGTAGTGTGTCGACCGAGTGTAGCTCAGTTGGTAGAGCGATTGACTGTAGTGTTGTATACTGTGTTTCAGTATTGTCGGAAATCAATTGGTCGCTGGTTCGATTCCGGCCACTCGGATTTTATTCTTGAAGCCTTTGGCTGCCGTCGCATGCGTTCGTATACTTGTTCATCTCCTGTATGTTGTTTGCTATGTATTGATCAACAAGCTGTGATCGCTCAGTGTCCACAGCGTCATGATTGCGCAGAACGTACATAGTCTCCATGGCGTCGCTGCAGCACCGTCGACTTTGTCTTGGGACTTTGTCTTAGGACTTGGTCTTGGCGGTCGTCAGTAGTTGAGAGGTGCTGTCTGAATCGCATACTATTTCTTACAGCATCAAATTGCGGGTACAAGTCATCATGCACTTGTAGAATCTGTACTTGTTAAGACGCAGTTTAGTGCTGTCAAGGATAAATACGAAGGATCATTACGAAGGCATCTCTGACCACGCCCGACGTGTACAAGGCAGGCAACGACGGGTTGATTGCATTTCTTCTCATTCGCGCCCAGACCCTCGAATATTGTTGGCATGTAAGCGAGTGGTATCAGCACGTTGTGACCGTCCAATCTAGCGTGAAACACCCACTGAACGCTGTGGCCAACGAAATCGGAGAGAAAACAAGGTCTGCACAATGTTTCCAAGACTGACAATGCAAGGAGGATATGGTAAGGGTGTGTGGCATGGGTGATTTGATGTACAGTGCGGCGCAGGATGCGTAGTTTGTGGTTGATACGCGCGTGCAGGCTGTTTTGTGTGGTAGTGATGTGGTAGTGTGTCGACCGAGTGTAGCTCAGTTGGTAGAGCGATTGACTGTAGTGTTGTATACTGTGTTTCAGTATTGTCGGAAATCAATTGGTCGCTGGTTCGATTCCGGCCACTCGGATTTTATTCTTGAAGCCTTTGGCTGCCGTCGCATGCGTTCGTATACTTGTTCATCTCCTGTATGTTGTTTGCTATGTATTGATCAACAAGCTGTGATCGCTCAGTGTCCACAGCGTCATGATTGCGCAGAACGTACATAGTCTCCATGGCGTCGCTGCAGCACCGTCGACTTTGTCTTGGGACTTTGTCTTAGGACTTGGTCTTGGCGGTCGTCAGTAGTTGAGAGGTGCTGTCTGAATCGCATACTATTTCTTACAGCATCAAATTGCGGGTACAAGTCATCATGCACTTGTTAAGATCTGTACTTGTTAAGACGCAGTTTAGTGCTGTCAAGGATAAATACGAAGGATCATTACGAAGGCATCTCTGACCACGCCCGACGTGTACAAGGCAGGCAACGACGGGTTGATTGCATTTCTTCTCATTCGCGCCCAGACCCTCGAATATTGTTGGCATGTAAGCGAGTGGTATCAGCACGTTGTGACCGTCCAATCTAGCGTGAAACACCCACTGAACGCTGTGGCCAACGAAATCGGAGAGAAAACAAGGTCTGCACAATGTTTCCAAGACTGACAATGCAAGGAGGATATGGTAAGGGTGTGTGGCATGGGTGATTTGATGTACAGTGCGGCGCAGGATGCGTAGTTTGTGGTTGATACGCGCGTGCAGGCTGTTTTGTGTGGTAGTGATGTGGTAGTGTGTCGACCGAGTGTAGCTCAGTTGGTAGAGCGATTGACTGTAGTGTTGTATACTGTGTTTCAGTATTGTCGGAAATCAATTGGTCGCTGGTTCGATTCCGGCCACTCGGATTTTATTCTTGAAGCCTTTGGCTGCCGTCGCATGCGTTCGTATACTTGTTCATCTCCTGTATGTTGTTTGCTATGTATTGATCAACAAGCTGTGATCGCTCAGTGTCCACAGCGTCATGATTGCGCAGAACGTACATAGTCTCCATGGCGTCGCTGCAGCACCGTCGACTTTGTCTTGGGACTTTGTCTTAGGACTTGGTCTTGGCGGTCGTCAGTAGTTGAGAGGTGCTGTCTGAATCGCATACTATTTCTTACAGCATCAAATTGCGGGTACAAGTCATCATGCACTTGTAAAACTGTACTTGTTAAGACGCAGTTTAGTGCTGTCAAGGATAAATACGAAGGATCATTACGAAGGCATCTCTGACCACGCCCGACGTGTACAAGGCAGGCAACGACGGGTTGATTGCATTTCTTCTCATTCGCGCCCAGACCCTCGAATATTGTTGGCATGTAAGCGAGTGGTATCAGCACGTTGTGACCGTCCAATCTAGCGTGAAACACCCACTGAACGCTGTGGCCAACGAAATCGGAGAGAAAACAAGGTCTGCACAATGTTTCCAAGACTGACAATGCAAGGAGGATATGGTAAGGGTGTGTGGCATGGGTGATTTGATGTACAGTGCGGCGCAGGATGCGTAGTTTGTGGTTGATACGCGCGTGCAGGCTGTTTTGTGTGGTAGTGATGTGGTAGTGTGTCGACCGAGTGTAGCTCAGTTGGTAGAGCGATTGACTGTAGTGTTGTATACTGTGTTTCAGTATTGTCGGAAATCAATTGGTCGCTGGTTCGATTCCGGCCACTCGGATTTTATTCTTGAAGCCTTTGGCTGCCGTCGCATGCGTTCGTATACTTGTTCATCTCCTGTATGTTGTTTGCTATGTATTGATCAACAAGCTGTGATCGCTCAGTGTCCACAGCGTCATGATTGCGCAGAACGTACATAGTCTCCATGGCGTCGCTGCAGCACCGTCGACTTTGTCTTGGGACTTTGTCTTAGGACTTGGTCTTGGCGGTCGTCAGTAGTTGAGAGGTGCTGTCTGAATCGCATACTATTTCTTACAGCATCAAATTGCGGGTACAAGTCATCATGACTTCTACTTGTTAAGACGCAGTTTAGTGCTGTCAAGGATAAATACGAAGGATCATTACGAAGGCATCTCTGACCACGCCCGACGTGTACAAGGCAGGCAACGACGGGTTGATTGCATTTCTTCTCATTCGCGCCCAGACCCTCGAATATTGTTGGCATGTAAGCGAGTGGTATCAGCACGTTGTGACCGTCCAATCTAGCGTGAAACACCCACTGAACGCTGTGGCCAACGAAATCGGAGAGAAAACAAGGTCTGCACAATGTTTCCAAGACTGACAATGCAAGGAGGATATGGTAAGGGTGTGTGGCATGGGTGATTTGATGTACAGTGCGGCGCAGGATGCGTAGTTTGTGGTTGATACGCGCGTGCAGGCTGTTTTGTGTGGTAGTGATGTGGTAGTGTGTCGACCGAGTGTAGCTCAGTTGGTAGAGCGATTGACTGTAGTGTTGTATACTGTGTTTCAGTATTGTCGGAAATCAATTGGTCGCTGGTTCGATTCCGGCCACTCGGATTTTATTCTTGAAGCCTTTGGCTGCCGTCGCATGCGTTCGTATACTTGTTCATCTCCTGTATGTTGTTTGCTATGTATTGATCAACAAGCTGTGATCGCTCAGTGTCCACAGCGTCATGATTGCGCAGAACGTACATAGTCTCCATGGCGTCGCTGCAGCACCGTCGACTTTGTCTTGGGACTTTGTCTTAGGACTTGGTCTTGGCGGTCGTCAGTAGTTGAGAGGTGCTGTCTGAATCGCATACTATTTCTTACAGCATCAAATTGCGGGTACAAGTCATCATGCACTTGTTAAGAACTTACTTGTTAAGACGCAGTTTAGTGCTGTCAAGGATAAATACGAAGGATCATTACGAAGGCATCTCTGACCACGCCCGACGTGTACAAGGCAGGCAACGACGGGTTGATTGCATTTCTTCTCATTCGCGCCCAGACCCTCGAATATTGTTGGCATGTAAGCGAGTGGTATCAGCACGTTGTGACCGTCCAATCTAGCGTGAAACACCCACTGAACGCTGTGGCCAACGAAATCGGAGAGAAAACAAGGTCTGCACAATGTTTCCAAGACTGACAATGCAAGGAGGATATGGTAAGGGTGTGTGGCATGGGTGATTTGATGTACAGTGCGGCGCAGGATGCGTAGTTTGTGGTTGATACGCGCGTGCAGGCTGTTTTGTGTGGTAGTGATGTGGTAGTGTGTCGACCGAGTGTAGCTCAGTTGGTAGAGCGATTGACTGTAGTGTTGTATACTGTGTTTCAGTATTGTCGGAAATCAATTGGTCGCTGGTTCGATTCCGGCCACTCGGATTTTATTCTTGAAGCCTTTGGCTGCCGTCGCATGCGTTCGTATACTTGTTCATCTCCTGTATGTTGTTTGCTATGTATTGATCAACAAGCTGTGATCGCTCAGTGTCCACAGCGTCATGATTGCGCAGAACGTACATAGTCTCCATGGCGTCGCTGCAGCACCGTCGACTTTGTCTTGGGACTTTGTCTTAGGACTTGGTCTTGGCGGTCGTCAGTAGTTGAGAGGTGCTGTCTGAATCGCATACTATTTCTTACAGCATCAAATTGCGGGTACAAGTCATCATGCACTTGTTATCTGTACTTGTTAAGACGCAGTTTAGTGCTGTCAAGGATAAATACGAAGGATCATTACGAAGGCATCTCTGACCACGCCCGACGTGTACAAGGCAGGCAACGACGGGTTGATTGCATTTCTTCTCATTCGCGCCCAGACCCTCGAATATTGTTGGCATGTAAGCGAGTGGTATCAGCACGTTGTGACCGTCCAATCTAGCGTGAAACACCCACTGAACGCTGTGGCCAACGAAATCGGAGAGAAAACAAGGTCTGCACAATGTTTCCAAGACTGACAATGCAAGGAGGATATGGTAAGGGTGTGTGGCATGGGTGATTTGATGTACAGTGCGGCGCAGGATGCGTAGTTTGTGGTTGATACGCGCGTGCAGGCTGTTTTGTGTGGTAGTGATGTGGTAGTGTGTCGACCGAGTGTAGCTCAGTTGGTAGAGCGATTGACTGTAGTGTTGTATACTGTGTTTCAGTATTGTCGGAAATCAATTGGTCGCTGGTTCGATTCCGGCCACTCGGATTTTATTCTTGAAGCCTTTGGCTGCCGTCGCATGCGTTCGTATACTTGTTCATCTCCTGTATGTTGTTTGCTATGTATTGATCAACAAGCTGTGATCGCTCAGTGTCCACAGCGTCATGATTGCGCAGAACGTACATAGTCTCCATGGCGTCGCTGCAGCACCGTCGACTTTGTCTTGGGACTTTGTCTTAGGACTTGGTCTTGGCGGTCGTCAGTAGTTGAGAGGTGCTGTCTGAATCGCATACTATTTCTTACAGCATCAAATTGCGGGTACAAGTCATCATGCATCATGTACTTGTTAAGACGCAGTTTAGTGCTGTCAAGGATAAATACGAAGGATCATTACGAAGGCATCTCTGACCACGCCCGACGTGTACAAGGCAGGCAACGACGGGTTGATTGCATTTCTTCTCATTCGCGCCCAGACCCTCGAATATTGTTGGCATGTAAGCGAGTGGTATCAGCACGTTGTGACCGTCCAATCTAGCGTGAAACACCCACTGAACGCTGTGGCCAACGAAATCGGAGAGAAAACAAGGTCTGCACAATGTTTCCAAGACTGACAATGCAAGGAGGATATGGTAAGGGTGTGTGGCATGGGTGATTTGATGTACAGTGCGGCGCAGGATGCGTAGTTTGTGGTTGATACGCGCGTGCAGGCTGTTTTGTGTGGTAGTGATGTGGTAGTGTGTCGACCGAGTGTAGCTCAGTTGGTAGAGCGATTGACTGTAGTGTTGTATACTGTGTTTCAGTATTGTCGGAAATCAATTGGTCGCTGGTTCGATTCCGGCCACTCGGATTTTATTCTTGAAGCCTTTGGCTGCCGTCGCATGCGTTCGTATACTTGTTCATCTCCTGTATGTTGTTTGCTATGTATTGATCAACAAGCTGTGATCGCTCAGTGTCCACAGCGTCATGATTGCGCAGAACGTACATAGTCTCCATGGCGTCGCTGCAGCACCGTCGACTTTGTCTTGGGACTTTGTCTTAGGACTTGGTCTTGGCGGTCGTCAGTAGTTGAGAGTGCTGTCTGAATCGCATACTATTTCTTACAGCATCAAATTGCGGGTACAAGTCATCATGCACTTGTTAAGTCTGTACTTGTTAAGACGCAGTTTAGTGCTGTCAAGGATAAATACGAAGGATCATTACGAAGGCATCTCTGACCACGCCCGACGTGTACAAGGCAGGCAACGACGGGTTGATTGCATTTCTTCTCATTCGCGCCCAGACCCTCGAATATTGTTGGCATGTAAGCGAGTGGTATCAGCACGTTGTGACCGTCCAATCAAAGCGTGAAACACCCACTGAACGCTGTGGCCAACGAAATCGGAGAGAAAACAAGGTCTGCACAAGGTTTTCAAGACAGTCAATGCAAGGAAAGTTGTTGCCGAGGAGCTGTTTTGAATGGAGTGTCGTCGTAAGTACGATTGTGCACGAGGCGCGCGGGACGACGATGAGTATGGCGGCCGCTGAATTCGTGAATGGCATACGTTGTACTACCCAATATGCGGGATTCACAGATTGAGTGGACAGGTAGTTCGGCGAGTAAAGGTAGCTGAAGGTATAATGAAAGATTAATGACAGCATAACTCTTATTTAAGTACTTTGCAAATCTCGAGCATTAAGGTCCCTAGGACGTAATGCTCGAAGAGCTTGTTTCCTCTGCACTTGGTGCTTTTGTAGCTTGACTTCGGTATCGCGGCTACACTTGAGCTGCACTTGTCCTTGAGATAGCGTCGCATTGGTTTATATTTTTGAAGGTATGCGCGTGCGAAGAGTAGCTTAGTGTACTGTTAAGTGCGTGTCGTACTTAATGGTGCGACACCAACACCTAACTAAACAATGGCTACAGCATAGTATACTATGACTACAGTATACGTTTCTTTGCTTCATCGTATACTGAGGCTACTTAAATGCACGGGGTAATGACCAACTGCAGGTAAAAAAGGCAGCTGGACGAAATTGCGCACCTCGAAGAAATCAATGTGGAGGAAGAATATTTCAATGCACCTCAACCACCTTAGAGGTGAGCAGACCTATTTCACCATATGTATTCAGCGTTATGACAGCCCAAGCAGAAGCTACCTAGAGGTAGAATAAATGGCAAACTTAACAGTGCCATTGCCCATTCCTATAGCCCAATCCAGTAGGATCGACCGTTAGGATTATGAATAGGGACATGGTGTCTGCCGTCACCCGAAGAGACTGACCACTCGTACCAGACACGGTTGTTGGACTCTTGTCTCCAAAAGTGCACGACAAGCTCCTCGCCTTTCTGAACACGCAGCGGCTGGCGCAACGGAAAGTAAAGAGGGAACCAACTGAACATGCCATCGGAATGCGTTTCTGGCTCGATACTTAGTGTAGCGTCATCGTATAGCACGGCATCAAAGTAGCCTGCAAGCCCGTGGACGACAGCACTCTCCGCGGCGGTAAAGCGAAGCTCTACTTGTCTCCTGTTGTCAATCCGTGTGTTGAATTTTGGATGAGTGAACTGGAAGCAGCTCTGGGTGGGCGCCAACGCGTAGAAGTTGTGTAGCCGCACGACGTAGGGCGTTTCAAAGCTCTTGAGTGTGTCGTAACCCTTCACCTCATTCCAAAGTTTTGAAGACATCACAGGCGTCAAGAAGGACCTGTACTCACGCGGAATGTTGACACCATTCTCTATAACATGCCAAGAAGATCAGTTAGCGTTTGTAAAAAGTGCATCGGATAAAGAGAAAAGGTACGCACCGTGCAACAAGTCTTGAGCGCCGTACAAGCACTCTGGGGACAGCTCGTTGTCACCAAAGGATCCAAGAAGCTCGCTCACCATAATGTCAGCGCGCTCATTTGAGCGCCAGTTACGCATGTCTGATGCCACGATTGAGACGTTGTCCCATTTCTCTGAAATCTTGAGGTTGCGCAGAGTGATGATTGCGTTTGCATTTTTTTCCACAGCGTAAATACGTATCTTGCGGTTTGCGCCAGTGGCGGCACGAATAGCACAGCGTACGAGCGGTCCACGCCCGGCGCCAGCAACTATCACAACGGATTCCTTGTCTTTGGGGGTCTGCGCTAATACCTTGGTAATAGCTTTCTCATATTGATCATACTTGAAGGCATCCTGCTCAAACGTCTCGTACGTTTGCGATTCCAAATTGTCCATAAGAGGCTGTAGAGGCGCCTGGAGGCAGTCTAGATAAGGCGCCTCAAATTGCGACTTTTGATCCTTACTTGGAAGTTTACTGAACAGATAGTGCAGGTATTGCACATACGGCAGGATCTTTCCATGATGGCGGGGCCGCCCACTCAAGTAAAACTGGATCTTGTACTGGAAAAGCTGCGCCATAAGCGCTTGGTGTCGCTGAGACAGCGCCGGGTATCCCTTACGGTTTGTCAGGAAAACATCCGTTCGTATAATCGCTGCCTGCGTCCAGAAAACACAATAATATGAGCTTTGGCAGTAAACAAATTTCAGCGTTAAGCACACACCTTAACTGGTTCACCAAGCCAGCGCTGAATCTCCTCGTTACTAGGTAGGTCTGCCGTGATTTCCAGCGCCACATACACTTTCGGATTGTACTCGCAGCGAGCGCGTAATGAGTCCCATACTTCCCATGGATCCGTCAAGTCACCATCCTTTTTTTCGTCTGTCTCCATCATGGCAGCAGCACTAAGACCCTCAATAGGGGCTGCTTCCATAGGTTCCTTGGCATTCGACTGCTGTCTCGCTGTCAACGGGATACGCACCCAAAACTGGAGATATTGTGCCTGCGTAAGCGAATGATTAAGGACGCGCGCGTAGTTGGAAGAGTTGTGGCTATGACGCGGCGTTGGCAGCATTACAGCCGGCACGGAGAAGTGCGAGGCACAGAATATTTCTTGCTTAAAGGCCTTCTCCGCACTCAATCGAACGTCCAGTGTAGCAGCATCCATGTCGATCCACCTGGAGATATTGCCCACTACTGACGTCGTCCAGCAACGAGAATCTATGACGAGATCCGAGCGTGTTTGTGGTCCGTCGCGGTTGTCCGAGAGCTCGTGGTCATCACGTTTGAAACTGAATAGTAACAATACAATTAGTACAGAATACACGTGTTTCTTTGTATAATGAATGGCATGTATCGTACCGAGGATGGAAAAGCGGCGCTGCAACGCCATTCATCTTGTCTTCATTAATCTGTAGCGAGTGCAGTTCATCGCATTATAAGACGAAGATAATAAAGTATTAGATGATGAACTACAACTAATGATCACGTCAAACCTTGTCCAGCGTTGCAGCTAAATCATGGACAAACGACGTCTCGAGTCCTACGAACATGCGGCTCATTTTCTACACAAATAACCACCCAACTGTCGATTCTTTGGCTGGTGATTGGACCTATCTATGGCACTCAATTGAATCCTCTTCTGAATGACATCTGATTCAGATCTGCATAGTATCAGAACAAAAGGCATGCAATGCTTCGTATGGCTCACGTTGGTGCTGATCTCGGCGCTGGGGATATATGCCGCAGAAGACCAAGTGACCGAGTCAAAGACCAGTAAAGACCATGATATTATGCTACTAAAGTCTGTAGTGGAAAATAGTGCTAGCCACCAGAAATTTGAAGAGTTTGTGGACAATGCAACGCTGTCTGCTGCGTTCTCAGGCTGTGGATTGTGCCAGCAAACAGGCCAATGTGACCACGCTTTTCACGGTCAGCCAGGTCAATTTTGCATTGGAATGGCATCAGGTGCACCATGCTGTTGCCCAATAAATGCGCAATGTGCTGCTGGTCCATACGAGTGTCGCTGTCGCCGTGTTGTGCCTTCCCATTACGGTGGTGACGACTACCATCATTACCCACAAAGCTCCTCCTCGTCAAGTGGAGTGTCGGGAACTTTCATCTTCTTTGTATTGCTGTTGCTATGTTGTGTTTGCTGCTGCTATCTGCCAGCGCGTCGTGCACAGCGCGAGAGAGAAGAGCAGTTTGTGTACGCGCAGCCCGTTGCAACGAATCAATATGGCACGTACCCGGGACAGGAACCACAAGCTCCTTATGCGTACGCGTCGGCTCCTGTGGCGTATGGATCGTCTCCGTATCATGAGCATGGTGGTGGTAATACAATGGCAGCAGGAGCCTTGGGGGCGCTAGGAGGACTGGGCGTTGGTGCCGCATTGGGCTCCGCGTTCGGTGGTCGCAACAACAGCCGTGAATACAGCGGCGATGTGGGTGTGTCGGACAATACGTATACTTTCAGTGGAGACACTAGCGGTGGTGGTTTTGCCGGAGATGATGGGCAAGACGAAACCTTTGCTGGTGATTCGTGCTAAAGACGAAAAACAAGTGCTTTGACAACCTCAGATCGCATTGTTTTCCAACGTACTAAAACCATTTAATGAAACGGAACGTGTTCTGTAGACTCACCTCATATTGGCAGTCACACAACAATAGCAGCACAAAGCAGAGAAGCTAAACCAGCAAGACAGCCATGATACAAGCTCTTTTGAGGACAGATGGATCAGAGCTCTTTTGGTGACTGTCATATGCTTAACGTCTGTGTGTCTTGGCAACTATTCAATCTCATCCAATCTCGTCAAGCAAGCAACTCGTTCTTTTTCCTTCTTTTTCGTTATCTTTCAAGACAGACCTACCACAAGAGCGTTCCTTCATCTGACGATAGTTGCCGCGCTCATACTTGCGGCCGTTTGTCAGCTTTTATAGCACGTACTCTTAACTACACAGAAACACGCGAAACAGTCGTCGCACTTATTTGGTTACAAGCACCTTCTTCAGCGACTCAACGCGCACAGGACCCGACCGGGAGCGCACCGGAAACCGGTCCAAATACATGACCTCGCACTTGTTATTGGTCTTGATGTCCTTGCACAGCGTCTCCCATACCTTGTTTTTCTTCATCTGGATGGGGGTCACCGGCTCTTGCTGCTCTTCGCCGCTCGCGTACACGCGTTCACCAACCTCAGCCTCCGGGCTTGGTTCTAGCAGCTCCACCTTTCCTTTGTCGTTGGTTACCAAGAGGATACCGCCCGTGGAGCGCGTTCGCACCACCTTGACCATCTTGAGGTTGCACAGTACGACGACCTTACGACCAAGCAACTCCTCCTCGGCAAAATATGGCTGATGCTCCATGACCATCTCAAGCTCCTCACCCTTGCCAATATCCACTTTTTCTATATAGTGGCGCTCTGAGTTTGGATGCGCCTTCACTTCAATGATCTTGCCTACCCTCAAATCTAATTGGGAAAACACAATTGGAGAGCTATACACGTCCGACTTGCCCATAATAGTGATGGAAACTTGATTGCAATGAGTTGAAAAACAAAGAGGCTATTCCAATGGAAGATAACTTGGCAAATGAGACGCAAAAACGCATATTGCAGTCTCCCAACAACATCCTCGATCCTGCTTGCTGTGGCTTCTCTCATCTATCAACTTCAAGGACGCACTGTTGGTTTTCTACCAATCGCACGGTTGGATTTATATTATAGACTTTGGTGCAACTCGATTGGCAGAAAATGCCGCGTTTGTCTTGCTGCAAATTGGCTGATCGCGACTTCAAGTCAGTGGAGAACCATACACTCAGCCTCTCATCGTGTAGACGATAACTTGAGTGAAACATCTCTGGATTTTACACTTGGAATTCGATATGAGCGCGTTGTGAGTGACGCTTGATTTTTTAATGAGGTAGGCACACTATGTTGAAGTCTGCCGAGTCCCTGTCAAATCTAATACTGCTTGAAGCTTGCAAGAACAAACTCAATGATAAACGGCTTAGGGTGTTTCGTGCTGCTCCGACATGTTGCTTAATGCGATACCACTTCAAACAACACTGAACTGATAACAATGAGATAATCGCAATACATGTAGGTTGTTCTTCATGGGACGCACTAGTTTCCAACGAGAAAGCAGCGGCTACTCGTACCAGAGATCGGGGAAGCACCAGATGCAGCACGTGCAGTCAGCTGTGGTGCGAATAATGTAGCAACAAGTACGTGACAAGCTTCAGAAATGACCAAATATGCACATATGCCCCAAGTTAAAGCCCGCACGTGTGAAGCAAATGTGGTTATGCGCTATTATCGTAATTAGTAGTCGACGCTATACCTCATGCCATAGCTTCTCGAAGATCTCTGGAAAGAGATGGCGCTTGGAACGGCCTTAACTTCCGTGCTTTGCCAGTACCATGTCGTACACAGCGTCTTATCCACCAATGTCGCATTGATATTGCACATCAGTTCCATTGCAACGAAGTCACTGACGGATTCGAAGCGACAATTCGAAGGAATTGGCATGCTTGCATTGGACGGACCTACCTGAAGGTCTCGCTTAAGATTGGCATAAAAGAGCCGTAACTTGAAGTTTGCGTTATGAAGTTTATGTAAATTGAATATTATTACGCTATCGTCAGTGCGTCATACAAAAACAATCCATTGCGCAATAATTAAATTACGCACATAGTCTATTCTATAAATCCAACCGTGCGATTGGTAGAAAACCAACAGTGCGTCCTTGAAGTTGATAGATGAGAGAAGCCACAGCAAGCAGGATCGAGGATGTTGTTGGGAGACTGCAATATGCGTTTTTGCGTCTCATTTGCCAAGTTATCTTCCATTGGAATAGCCTCTTTGTTTTTCAACTCATTGCAATCAAGTTTCCATCACTATTATGGGCAAGTCGGACGTGTATAGCTCTCCAATTGTGTTTTCCCAATTAGATTTGAGGGTAGGCAAGATCATTGAAGTGAAGGCGCATCCAAACTCAGAGCGCCACTATATAGAAAAAGTGGATATTGGCAAGGGTGAGGAGCTTGAGATGGTCATGGAGCATCAGCCATATTTTGCCGAGGAGGAGTTGCTTGGTCGTAAGGTCGTCGTACTGTGCAACCTCAAGATGGTCAAGGTGGTGCGAACGCGCTCCACGGGCGGTATCCTCTTGGTAACCAACGACAAAGGAAAGGTGGAGCTGCTAGAACCAAGCCCGGAGGCTGAGGTTGGTGAACGCGTGTACGCGAGCGGCGAAGAGCAGCAAGAGCCGGTGACCCCCATCCAGATGAAGAAAAACAAGGTATGGGAGACGCTGTGCAAGGACATCAAGACCAATAACAAGTGCGAGGTCATGTATTTGGACCGGTTTCCGGTGCGCTCCCGGTCGGGTCCTGTGCGCGTTGAGTCGCTGAAGAAGGTGCTTGTAACCAAATAAGTGCGACGACTGTTTCGCGTGTTTCTGTGTAGTTAAGAGTACGTGCTATAAAAGCTGACAAACGGCCGCAAGTATGAGCGCGGCAACTATCGTCAGATGAAGGAACGCTCTTGTGGTAGGTCTGTCTTGAAAGATAACGAAAAAGAAGGAAAAAGAACGAGTTGCTTGCTTGACGAGATTGGATGAGATTGAATAGTTGCCAAGACACACAGACGTTAAGCATATGACAGTCACCAAAAGAGCTCTGATCCATCTGTCCTCAAAAAAGCTTGTATCATGGCTGTCTTGCTGGTTTGGCTTCTCTGATCGTGTGCTGCTATTGTTGTGTGACTGTTCGCTTAGGCTCTTTCATTGTGGTTGCTTAGTCCTTGGTATCGTCGATAAGAGATTTAACGTAGCTGTTATAGCTGCGCCTGTAGAGTAGCTGCTTATCCCGTGCCACAAGCTTGTGTGCACACAATTGTCGCTTACTTGATTCAAATGCAAAAACAGCGAAAATGGTTGTCTTGCTGCGTGCATAATCAAGAAAGTAGTACTTCAATTGTAGTACTTTGGAGTATTAACATAGCAAGTAAACCTTAACTAATACTTCTACATGAGATTTACCAATTATTATACTTATTATAAGTTATATAATTTAAGTTATTGTATATCAAATATATTATTTTCTCTTCGGTTACTATAACTACTAAAAGGTTTTTACCATCTCGCATAAAAGGCACCAAGTCATCATCATGACGAGGATATGTGACTTGTTTGGCTCTCGATCGGAAGTAACATGCGAATGTATGTACACTACACACAAGAAACAGAAACGCAAGATCTGGCACGATGGACTTATAACGCTTTATGCTTCACGTAAACTCGTTGTGTATGCTGTTGAAGATGATGAAAAAACACGAAAAGTGATTGACGAGACCAAATTAGCCACAGTCAATTGGGATTGCAAAGATAACGAGTATATTGAGACGCCCAAGTACGTGAAACTACTTGATCTTGTTTTGATATTATTATACTAACAATACGAATACAATGAATGTGTCGACGTGTGTCTACTACTGCTACAGATTTCTAGTTGAGATCGTCAACGAGACGCCAGTCAATTCCATGCCGTCTCTGAAAGGAGCGGACCATAATTCCATAAGCGACAATCATGCCGAATCTACTAGTACAACTCAATACTCTTCTAGTTTTAAGCCTGGGGCTCGTTCAGGACTTGGAGGAAGAACGCACTTGTTTAACAATTCCAAAACGTTCCGTACTTCACTTAATCAACAGACCAGATCCAATCAAGTTGGACAGCTATACAGCCGCAATACATCTGCCACATCGCATGTTCCACCTTCAGCACAGTCTCTTGATCTTTCATTCGACTTTGTCCAGAATCCAACGTCCGAATGGAGCTACGTTCCAAACGTCATTAACCGCACACGTAGGTTTGTCTATCACATCGTGTCAGGAGTTATTGTGATGCGTACTGACTTTCATGACTGTTGTAAATAGCTGATGAAGTGCTTGCTCTGCTAGAAAAATGATGGTGTGCTCGATACGCTTAAGTCATCGAGGCTGTTATCAGCACGAAAAGAAAGTTGCGTAGATTATAATATCCAAGTACTGCCTCTACCTCTACATCAGCTAAATGGCTGCGTCATCCGTCGTAGCAGGCAAGTGTTCCCACGAGTCAGATGTTCCCATAAGCACATTTGAGAACATACCGCGGTCATCCTGCTGGATCTCAATGTAGCCTTTTCTTTTTATATAGTCACACAGTTGCTTCATAAGCGCTGTACCGAGCAGCAGCGCCAGCACGCACGCACATACGTTGTACAATATGTTTAAAACAATAGGATTGCTGCCATCGGGAGATCCTGCCATTTGCGTGAGCGTTGTCCGTAGGAGACTCGTTGCAACTGTTTGCCGTTGCATAATTGAGTCGAATAGTATCAGCAGCTGGAAGAGGAAGGGCGGGGGACGAGAGATTGGCAGAGGATTGCAACCACTGATTTTAACCACCGACAATATGTAGGAATACATGGAACTACTTGGAAGAATAGCTCAAAATGCGATCCTTATTTATTATATCGGTCATTACTACTCATCGTAGATAATGAATGTCGAGTTGCTGATATCACGACGACGTGAAGGTTGGCCAAGTTCACCGCGTCGAATCTCATCTGGATTGTTCCTTGAGTGCAGGATACAGCTGAGACAGACCTTGACACGCGTAGACTCTGCGTCCACAAACACAGGCATCTTTCGACAGCAGCGACCACAGCTTACTTCACCACAGAGACGACAGTCGTGACGCTTGCGAAGAAAAGAAAAGGCGTGCTGACATACATTGCAATTCTGTTGTTGCTTGTCCTTGTCTCCAGTCGTGAATGAGCGGTGTTTACGGATCCCTTCCCTGTTGTTTTCCGACAAAAAGTGATTGCCAATGCTGGTCTGCTCGGCATGAGCACGCAAGTTTGAAAGACGCACTCCAGCTTGTTCCAACCATTGAGAACGTCTAGACGAGCATTTACTCTTTGGATCAAGATGCGATGCAAACGTCACAATCACAACACCTGGTGTACTAGTCTCCTGCACAGTATATACCTCGCAACGGATTGACGCGCGCACATACTTTGGTGATGGTCGTAGCTCCGGCACGCGGATGGATTCAATGATGCGGTAGCCGATCAATTTGCCGTCGGATGAGGTACTTACGTCCGTATAGTCCAAGTACACGAGATCCAGCGGCATGGTGCCAAACGGGTTCTTAATAGCCTGATACTTGAGTCCACAGTGGAAGTAGTTTGAGTGCGTCGGCTGAGCACAGGAAGCCAAGACCTTGGCCTCGATCACTTGGTCCGATCCCAAAATGATCTTCTGTGCTTCTGCAAATGCCTCGGTTGTCTCACCGGCTGCCAAAACGGACATGACGTTCTTGACTGATGCATTCACATGCGTGACTCCACGAACTTCGCACCGTGAACGTTTGGATTTAAACAACTGCACGCCGTTCTTAGCTTTAGCTGCCTCCCAGTTAGAACCTATACCGTCGTAATCTTCCAGTGGAGAGCTATTGCTAGGCTCCCGAATCTCGTCTGTCGGATCACCGGATGCAAATGCCAGTGCAATGCCATATCTTCGTTTAATGTAGCTAAAACAACCCGCCTTTTGCGCAGCACTAAGCAGTTCCGAGTCCTCAAGATTAACTCGTCCCTTTCGTCCGTCCGCCGATGCTGCCGACTTGCATCGAACGCGTTCTGTACAACGAGGTTCATTTGACAAGTACTTGTCCTGTACAACATCTCCGTCCTCGGCTTCCTCATTACTCTCGCTATCCTCATTTACGTGTTTGCCTTTCTGATTGCCTAATACCCCACTGAAAATGGGCGTAGCTCCAAATCGTTGCTGGAGTCCTAACCAGAGTTCCTGTCGTTTGAGACCAAAATGTGTATAAACAACAGAACTGCTTGGTGCCGGTGCCGATGCTGCACCACCACTAGTACTACTTTGGTATGATGTCTGCTGCATCACCTCGCTGGCCATAATATTTCTATCTGTGCGTGTTATTATCAAAGCAAATGGTCGCTGACGTCACTAGATGTCAGTTCAAAAGGCGTTCCGACTTCCGAACGTGCTACTGACTCGAAATCAAAGCTATTATGATACTGAAGCCTAACTTGGAACGGACCGTTTTGCGAAGGACGAAAGGTGGTGATGTCGTTGATAGCATGTCACAAATGAGCAGTTGTGGCTTAAAACTCAAGGATCGGCACCGGCCGGGAACTATTCGGTTCCCATTCTCCTTCTGGTGTTTTCTAGCACTCTGGATCCAGTGACCAGACATTCCGATGCTTGAACAACAGCTGGTGACAGTTCTGAGCCTCTCTTTTTTCGCGTGGTTGGAAGTGGCAGTGGTTGATTTCGATTGAGATTGGGGTATGATACCCATTCAAACTAAACGTTGACGACGACAGGCTAACACTACGAAAAGCTGACTACAACTCACTCATAAAAATGATTGCGGACAACAAGATAACGATGCGATGGTATTGCATTCAAATGCTTGAGCTTGCTTGCTGTAATTTTATTGACACGATACTTTGTGGTCAATTGTGTGGGTTCATATTCTCTGGTGGCAAAGTCATTCCATGTTCCTCTTGTAGCTTTGAGCATGTCGCGTTGATTACCACGATATATATATATACAGTCTTTACTATGTCTGTGGAATGCCTGAGCACAAGTCCTATCGATAGCTATATGGAGCAACTGACAATTAACGATCAATCTACCTTTGTACTTGACTGTTATTGATATCAGTTCATTTGTATGTTGGTCAATCTTGCTACCATCACGAAAAGAGATCAAAGTAATTATTGCCTTAGACCAGCTTTAGGGTGTAGAAGCAAACAACTCAACCAAGTTATCTCGTGGTAGTATGTGAGGCTAGAGCAGCTGTTTTTACACGATCCCATCACCTGCACTTCTGTTACCAAGAAATGTCCGATGAAGTAGCAGAGATGTTTGTTAGCCACATACTTGCAGGATAAGACGTGTTTCAATGTATTCAAGATGTCAAAATACAACAAACGGATAGTCGTCACTTGGATCATCATCCATGGGTTCTTCCACACCGTTGCTTCGACATGGCGCAGGCCCACAGTGTAGTTTCTTTGTTATCAATATCAATTCAACAACGTGCAGCTTGACAATATGTTTATTCGTCATCATCATCGTCGTCATTCTCCCCCTCTTCCTCAAACGTGTTGAGAGGCACCGAAAAGAGTCGGATAATGGGTTTGTTCGGGTCTTTCATGATCACGTACTTGCCTTCCGGCTGTTCTAGCAACAGCTCTGACAACATCTTGATGATACCCCACATGTTATTCTGGTTAAGCGCAATCTGCGTCGCAAACGTGTTTGGCTTGTAAGATTGCATACCCAATACCACATGCGAGTACGGATCCTTGAAGTTCGAACGAGACACGTAGCCAAGCTTCATCTCGTCCACGCCACCCAGCAGCGCCTGTGCTGTCCACTTAGCCAGCTTGCAGGAGTTGTTCTTCAGCTCATTTGCCAAGACAGCTCCACGCTAGAAAGAGTCAAATACCAAAAGCAAGTAAGCCATCACGTTACACAGCAAAGATTGGCTTACGAATATACAGATACATACAACGAGTGGTAGTGGTTGAGTCTCTCCTACAGTAAGACTTTCCTCACCAAGAGTGTAGGAATAGCGTATATATAAAGTTGTGGGCATTCATTGAGACCCACACCCCACCACACAATCATAAGGAGATACCATCAAGTACTCTCGTCTTTTTGCTTTCAATCATCGAGTACATAAGGCGCTCTCATATACAGACATACATACGTAGTACAATAGACTCTTGTGCTGTAATGAACTTTCATACCATCCATTTTCCTCACCAAAGAGTGTAGGAATAGCGTATATAGAATTTGAACAATCATCAAGTTCGACACACGAGCATGCCCAGACAACATACAGATACTCACACATACAAAACACGCAATCACACACAGCTTGGCACAATGCCAGAATTGCATCACGCACCTGAGAGTCAATTTTCTTGCGCCACTCGATAGAACCCGGGAGCTTGGGGTCGTACTCATTCAATGCGTACGTGGTTACGTACTGCTTTATGCCCTTCTTGAGAGCCACGGCCTGCACCTCGCAACGGGCCACTAGATTCAGGCCACCACCCAAATCATACTTCCTGTAGCGGTACGCACCGCTAGCAGGCGTTGCGTCGTCGCTAGCAAACGGGTTAGCAAAGTCAAGCTTCTTGTAGAAGGCTCCGTTGCCGCTCTTAAGCACCTGCTGCGATAAATTTTGGTTGATCATAGTAGCCTCGAGACTGAGACGGTCCGGGTGATTCATGTGCTCGGGATCTTCTTGGCTTGGTGGATCCGATGCGTTCTCGTTGACTGAGAGCAGATCAAAGCTCGATTCGTCACGTTTGTCAAAGAATACCATATTGTTCACGCGCTGAGCCACGATATCCCACGGGAAAACAGAGCGTGTGGCCGTCATAAGATGCGACAAGATCGCATCAGTGGCAAACACTGTGGCTTCTCCCTGTTGTGCAAACTCTTCAATAATAGGATCATCCGTTGTCGTGACATAGTAAAAGTCACGATCATCGTAGCGGTGCACGCGTGTGTTAGAGCGACTGGTAAGGCGATCAAAGGTAGTGTCATACTCTCGCAGCTCTCCGCACCATTTCAGGTCTTCACATTTAGGGATATTGGCTTGTAACTTTGTAAGTTGTTGCATTTCAAACTGGTCAATAAGGGTCCAGCTGGCCTGCACCATGACGGACGCTGCACGGTCCACCTGCGGCTCGTCTCGACGACGGAACGTAAACTGGCGTCGTGCATTACTTAGTCGGTCCCAGCGCTTGTTCTGCTTTTGCATACCCTTCATACGAAGCTGTGCAGACGATGTAGTCGCTGCATTTGGATCAGGTTTGTCATTGTAGTTACCACGACCCCCTCGGCCACCGACACCACGTCCACCACGACCACCAAAGCGTTGTTGATTCCACGTAGGTCGCAGCCGATCCTCTGTCTTAGGACGCGTGCCCTTTGATGTATCAACAAGCTGAAACGTTGCATCCTCCTTTGAATCATGTTTGTATTGAAATTCAGTGTTTACACCCGATGGATCCCGCGCGTAGCGACTGCCACGTGGTGCATAGTTCGACACAAAATCAGCGGCTTTGCCAAGCTTGTCACCCATATTAAATGGTGCATAAGGAATATTTAGAAACTGTTCTGGTAGTGTTGTAGGGCCCCATCCATTAATGTTCACGTCAACGCGAGGGGTCTCGTACGAAGCCATTACAAAACACGAATGAGACAAGAAATGACAAGAGAAGCTGTGAACCATAGAGAACGTTAGTGCCACAAGCCAATGGGTTGTAGAAAGATGTGTGTAACATGTATTGACATTGAAAGTTAGAGTGTACCACACCATGATTGGCAAAACAACTTGACTTCAAGTTGAAGTTCACGTCAACATGATAGTGATAATGAGACTAACAATGACATAGGCCCTAGTATTCTTACTCGATGGCCTTTACTACTGCAGGAATCAGTGGCATTACTTGAGTTTTGTCGTGGGAATAGTCAACCTCTTGCACGTACGAGAAGACTTGTGCAGCAATTTTTGCATGTGCCCATTGCAATGGTGCTGTGTCCGTTTCACTTGGATAATACATATCACCGCAATGCGCAGTGCCTTCAATGTACACAGCTTGAGATGAATGCGAGTGTAATTTCGTTGCATTCTCCACAGCCAATGCATGCCATGGATCAATAGTTCCACTTGGAAATGTTACACCTTCTACCTCGATCCCAAGTGAACCGTAATCAAGGTTAGCACCAGCGACATCTGGTGAAACATTCATCTTGTACACACGCTTGCATATTTCCGTGCCGACATTGGCCTCTGTTACAGCATGAAGTGAGTGGAAAGGAGACCGTGCACTTGTCGTGGTCTGGAAATACCCAAATTCGTTGCATGTTTGGTACACCCACTGACGAGCACTGCTCTTCCCGTCAAATTGGTCACGACTTAGAACCTCGACGGTCCCGTTTACTGCACCTTCAAATTTCGAGTCCAGACAATCACCGACGCGAGTCTTGTTTATGAACGAAGCCAGTTTTTTTAAAGCATTTCCTGGTTCAACAAAGTGCTTGCAGACTTCCTCCAGAGTCATAAGTCCCTCGTGAATGCCATTGTACTGTGCAATATCCTGAAATGCACCCATTATAGAAGCCTCAAAAACCGAGTCATCAAACTCGTTGGCCATTGGATCACATGGCTTGAACAGTTCGTCCACGTAATCACGACTTTCTTTCCCACCATCCATGAGCTGTCCAAGCTGCACTATTGCCTGTTCCACTTCGTGGTAGCACTCACCGCCTCCAAAATATCTCAATCCATCCCCAACAACCTCCATGTACTCGTAAAAGTTTGTTTTGACATGTAGAGGTGCTGAACTTGCTACTGTTGCTGCAAAGAGCGCCGGGTATTTCAACTTGACCCACGCTGCTAGATTACCTGGGTAGCTTCCTCCAAATGCCACCCACTTTTCATCGGTGAGTCCATACTTTTCCGTCACAAAAGAATGAAAATGGGCCAAGTCGGCTAATGCCTGTTCACTCGAGAGATAAAATAGGTTACGCAAACTCATGTCAGTGGTTGGGTACGACTTGCCATAGAATCGATGCTCCAATGCAACAAGCAGCGCTCGGTGCTGCTCTGCCAAGTAGTAAATGAAGGTACGATTAGTAAGTGCCTTGGGACCTAAAGGTCCTTCTCCTCCAATGTAAAGAAACACAGGAAAACCATGACCACCCCAGAACTCTTCGTTTATCTGGTATCTCTGTTTCCACATCGTGCGCTTGGACACGGGGACAAAGTGGTCCAAGATTGCGCTAGTGAAGAAATCTTCTTGAACTGGGAACTCCACTGGTTCATCTTCGGACTGATGCACGTCAAAATGTACAAAGTATTCATGGCCACGAAAGTCCTGCAGACGCTGGAGATTGTGCACGCGAACGACAGAAGATTCAGTGACATCAAACGATAGAGAGATCCAGAATAAGACACACAATGCTAAGAAATCACGCAACAACGTCATGAATTTTGAGAAGGAAGTAGTGCGTCTTGCAAGGAATCAATAGGGGTGGAGGGGAGGAGTCTAAAGCTCCTTCTTTACAAAGTTGAGACCCTGAAGATCTTATGATACTATGTATGATACAAAGTATCATAAGATTAGCGATCGGATATGAGAGGGGATATAATAGTATCCATGTTTGCTTCAACTTGAACCATCCATCACTAATGTCACATTGTTGTCTACAGCAATATTACAAAACACAACAGTAACTAACGCAAAGATGTTGCGTAGGACGCGTGTTCACTTTTTGGCCCACTAGTAGTAAGAATCTTCCCATGGATGTCGTTCAACTGCACTGGAAACTGTTCATTAGCGATTGTCCAATATTTCGGCGCAAGTGTCGCGTTAAGTTTAAGCATCCAGAGGAGGTCAAAGATGTAGACACTATACGTCAAAGATGAAGAGCTGGCGCGAGCGTGGCAAATTAATGTGTAGAGGGTACTGGTGCAGCTGCCGTCGCTGTTTCAGATGCTATCCATCATCTAGAGATGCCGCGGTTGCAGCTGAGTTATTGCAAACCAGCTCAAAGCCATAGAAGTGGTTAGTTCGTGTTCCGAGTAAGCAATAATTGTCAATCATCACCGGCGAGCTGAAGAGTGGACCTAGGTCAGCTTTGCATTGCTCACTGGTAACTTTGCTCATGGCTTTACCGGTTGACTCGCACGTTTGGTACACAATGGACCCTGTGCTTTCGTCACAGAAGTACATACCGCCAGCCGTAGTCGTCACGCAACAAATTAGGCGATCATCGTCATTGCGTTCGCTCAGCTTTATTCTTCTCGTTGGAAGTCGAAGTCGAACGACAGTCGGTGACGCAAATATTGCACTATAGAGGTTGGTAGTCCATGCGAGTTTTCCACTGTGACAATCTGCCTTTCGTAGCATACCGTCATGAGATCCAAACACGATTGATCCGGGTTGGTAGATGCATGGCGAACTAAAAATTGGTTTTTCGGTCGAGACTTTCCACTGGATGCTGCCGGTATCCATCGAAGCTCCGTAAAGCTGTCCGTCCGCGCACCCTACAATCAGCATCTTGGAAGTGTGATCGGCATTCAATCCTGCAAATACGGGAGCTGAAAGCTTCAGCTTCCATTGTTCCTCGACGCAGGCAAAGTTGGAAGATGAAAGCAAAGCCACGATAATTCCGTTCGTTGTAGCGGAGAACAGTTGTCCCGACCAAGCACAGCAGAGAGGTGTTGCAAAAATGCTACCGTGCAGGTCGATTACCCACCGCTGTGTACCCGTCAAAGTATCTAGACCGTACAACATGTTGTCATATGCACCACCGACGACTAGTCGTTGATCATCCATAACCAATGCTGTAGCTTTGATGATTCCTTTTGCGTGGAACTTCCAACGGATTAATCCAGACTGCAGGCTCAGAGCGAAAAGAGTTCCGGCATACGTTCCCACGTACACAACTTCGTGCTTTACACTAATAGCTGCGCACGCTTCGATACGGTCATCAAGTGTAACTCGCCAAATTTCTTGCCCCGCTTTCATCACATCAACACAAACTAGCTGGGCTGAGTGCGAGCCGATAATTGCCCACGTAGAGCAGACAGAGCCTTTGTGATCGCGATGCTGTACTACAGTAGGAGATGCATCGATGCACTTGTCCAGATTGACTTGCCACAAACTTCGCAATTCCCACGACAAGCACGATGACGATGCTAGAACAGTCTCTTTTGCCGATGATAATAGAGATGTGTAGCATGTGGGAAGATATAGACCGTTGACACTAGCCGATGAGTGATTGCAGCGAGATACAAACATCAATCTGCTTTGTTGACTACTGCTACGGTGGTAGCTGCCAACATTGTCTTCTGAAGTCGCATGGTGTGTTTTCTTCTGTCTTTTGAGATCATCTGCAATGCCTGAGGCACCTGTAGTGACTGTATTGAAGATGCTTGAAGGCTTCACAGATTTCATCAAGCTCTTCCCTTTCTTCATTTTTCGTGAATGCTCTTGAGCTAGAAAGCTTACAGCGCATCTAGACATAATGTCCTCAACCGTCATTTCAAGCTAAACATTAAACGACACAACTGTCGTGGTTAGTAGCAAGCATTGCCGTAGACTGCAAAGAATCAACAAACAGACATACCAGGTCCCGGGAAGTGAAGGAGAGTTCATCGAGCTCTATGCGAAGCTCGTGCACAAACAGAGTTGCAAGCAGCGAATTTCCGCCTAAGTCTCTGAATGTTCGGTGGAGATTGTCGTCGAAAACGTCATTAGACGGAGAAATATCTAAAATCTCGTTCAGAAGTCTTGCAACCAAGTTGTTTGGGGTGCTTGCCGGTTTACTATCAATGCGCGGTCTTGGCAGTACGACATTGCAGTCACTGATGAAATGTTTGACAAATGTCTCTAGCGCTCGCCGATCAATTTTGCCATGAGCAAGTCGTGGCACTGCTTTTGTTGACAACATGAGCATTTCGTGAGGAATGTGTGACGTCCCGTAGTTTTCTCCCATCCAAGCATTAAACGCTTTTGTCGGAGAATATCGAGCGATTGCAGGGTTGCTCATATCGTCACAAACGATACAAGCCACGATACATGTTTTTAAAAGCGCTGGTTTGGTCACTGCTTTGGCAAATGTAAACGCGCAAACCTGGCCTCGATCATTAAACTGTAGGTCTCTTGTCGTTTCTTTTAGAGCACATGCTACTGCACGCTCCACTGCCTCCATGTAGACTCGCTGTCCGTGAATTTTTACAGCATTGTCAATGCGTCCACAAAAATATAGACGTCCACGAGCTGCTGAGCAAGTATCGCCTGTGCAAAACCATCGACTTGGTTGCACAATTCGTTTACGATTGCTTTCGTTCTGATGATCTGACAATGAATACGAGCCAGCAAAAACGTTATCAAGGTTGTCGCCCAAGTATCCACACGTCAGAAGTGGCCCTGAAACATAGAGGACACCCATCGTTCTCTTTTCATCAATCTCTGTAAATACGTTAACCTCTCTAATACTCTTCTTCGGCCAGATTACTGTTGTTGACTCATTGCTTGAACAAAGAGCACTCTCATCAAGACCTTCTGGTACTAAAACGAGGGACGTTTTGCTTCCACCAATGACCCCAAATTGATCGAGAGAAGCGATGGGGACACCATATTCTTGCCAATCTGCCATCTGAACAGTAGAGAAAGGTGCCTTCAGTTCCATACACGTGATATCACCACTCACCTCCGTGCTACCTATGAACACAACAATTAATAAGCTCGAGCTGTAGATAGAGTTAGCGGAATTGTCCTTACCGTAAAGATTTAGAACCGTCACCTCTGGTAAACTAGCCGTGAGTTGCTGCAGAACATGAAGTGACAGTGACTCGCCACTACTTAGCACATAGCGAAGTCCAGCCAAGTAAGACCGCCGATGGATTTCTGTCGTTTGAAGCAGCAAAACTTCCAGCACACTCGGCACTGCAGTGAAACGGGTCACAGTCTCGCTGCAGATTATTTCCAGAAAGCGCTGGCTATTGTCAAGCACAACACTTGTCGTGCAAGAGTGGATATTGCTGCCTACTTGATGCCGTGGAGATTGCATGTGAACAAGCGGCACACGTTGCAAGAAAGCACCAATGATTTCCCAGACCGAGTCTACAAACGAAAGTTTTGTTGCTCGCAGCACTCGTTCACTCGTTCTTTTACCTACGTCGTAGCTAGAAAATGGATATGTCTTCCACATCCATGTCAATCTTGTCCAGGCACCTTTGCGTGTCCCAAGTACTCTTTTAGCCTTATCTGTTGTCCCAGATGTGAAAAGCACATACAGCGGCGCTACAAACTCTTGACAGTCTCTCAGTCTTTGCCAAGTTAAACTAACTTCTGCCTCAAAGTAATTGCTCGGGAATGCCACCACTTGTACAGCCACAAACGGACTCGTTTTTGAATCAATTGTCCATGACTTGATGTACTTTTCCACTTTACGGTCCTCATCCCCTACAAGAGCTTTGACCAATCCACTATTCACAGTCGTCACAAGATGTCGTACTCCAGCACGTTGTAGCAGATAAAGTTGTCTAGCAATTGAGAGCTGCATATCCACAGCCACATACGTCCAATGTCGTTGTTCAGCCACCAACAACATCATTGCTGTCTCTTCAATTGAAAATGGCATCAAATTGATCGCTATGAGCCATTCATTCTCTCCACTCTCTTGGCACAAGATGTCTCGCAATTTCTGTTGCCATCGATACATTTGCGCATACGAGATTTCTACCTTGTCCCTTACATCTTTTGTAGTCTTTTCCTTACCTCTTTGTATCAATGCCACTGCCTCACTCTCTGCATACTCGATCCTCACCTCATCCAAGCATTGACACAATTGCATCGCGTTCTATCTCGTGGAATACCACCGACCTCCACTCGTCCACTTACAAATATGTAGTATACACACATCGCGTACACTTAAAACACGCTCAGATATCATCCATCCACTAAACAATAAAAACAGAATGCCTCAAGACAGCGAGGAGCTCCCCTTGCTCGATCGCAATGCCAGTGTTTCGCTTCAACAGCAATTGTCGAGCTACCATGAACGACAACGAAAGCGTCAGCAACGTCGTTACCGTTCGAGGACCGTCGGACGTGCCACTGTGGGCTTTCTAGCAGCCTTACTGCTCACGCTACTGCTCGTGGTGCTTTCATGGCCGGCACAGCACAATCAGCACGCACTGGAACTACACTCACTGCTAGACGAGTATCAGCACACGAGAAACT
>CAKKTJ010000110.1:0-182500 GCA_920618645.1 Peronospora belbahrii | reverse complement strand
GCAGCATCGTGCTTTTTGCAACGTCTGTCTCACTAAAGACAGTGAAAGAAACATGAGTCGCTGTTCCGTATTATTCCGCAATCGATTTCACCGCTGGCTTTCTTTGCCTTTCATGCTGCTGCTACTAACTAACCTGTACTGGTTCTCCAATGATCATATATTTTGCAACATAACTGTAGCTTTATCTGTCTTGACTTACAAGAACGACCGACTACGTATGAGAAATCCTGCATCTCAAAAAAGTCAAACGGTCGTACAAATCAAACGGTCCTACAACCCGATCCAGGCTTCAAGATGTTGAATGGCCGCAATCAAGTCATATGCCCTTGTACTTTTTGCTTCAATATACTTGTCGTGCACGTATATTAAGATACTCTTAGAGATGCATGCATGAAACAGTCCAATGGACTGTATCCTGCAGATGTTTAAGCTTGGTCTTAAGACAAATGTAAACAAAGCTCCTACGTAGCAGCCAATACCCTAAAGACATTGTCGCGTCAAACGTGAAGCGTCCTAGACGTTACAGGACATATTGCCGTAAATAAGGCTATAAAATACTCTAAAGTAGTGTTTGTTTATGATTACCCTTAAACTCGGAATAACATGATCGTATTGAAACTATGTACTGTTTTAAGAACAGTGGTTATTATTTACTGATTTAAGTTATTAGTATGGATACATGCTAGCATCGAATAATATGATAAAAGCACCTTTACTCATCACATGAGTCAAAGTGCCTGCGTCATGCCGGCGCTGCGCTTCGTGTGCACATCCTGCAACATCGCTGATGCAGGTTCATTATCCTGCTTCAAGTGTAAAGGTAATCTTATACCACCCACGACCTTTGACTGTGCAAAACTCGGACTGCTTCCTGAGCTGCAAGAGCTCATAAAACAGGTAAAAGCATGTCAAATGCATAAAACCAAAATGGTCAAGTTTTAATCTTATCGATATGGTTTAACATTTGATGTAGGACCTAAATTTTAACGTGCATACATTGGACAAAAATCAGGCCACGCTGTTACATTATGCAGCAATAAGTGGTAAAATGGGTGTTTTAGAGTAAGTTGAAATGGCGAAATGGTTTAAACGTTTAAACCAGTCATCTTAACAATTTTTTGTGTGTTTTAGGTATTTACTTGGAAACGTCGATACTAAAGTCCTAGTCGATGTTTTGGGTGGAGATATGCAGACAACGCCGTTATTTTGGGCAGCTCTTCATAACCAGATTTATGCAGTAGAAGTGCTGCTACGACACGGAGCTGACCCAAATTTTAGAGATGGAGGAGGTTTTTCGCCGTTTTTAGTGGCAATTCAACGCTGTTTTCCCATTACGGCGGCTTATCTGGTAGCAAAGGGCTCTGATATCAACCAACGCGTGCAAAGTGCGTCTGAAGAGGGTCATTTTGTGATCTTTTCTCGTTGATGAGCTCATGCTTTTTTCTGTGGTGTTTTTGTTATTGTAGATGCAGGCCAGAAGACAGCTTTGATGCTACTTTGTCAACCGCAACAGTTTCATTTGGATACATTTCGAATGGTCCTAAGTCTTCAAGCTACGGTGGATGCACAGGATTCTGATGGCAATACTGGTCGGTTGTTTTCATCATGACGTTTGGTTCTTTTTTTTCTACTAAAGCAAATGTGTTGTATTTGTTCTGTGTCTCCTCAGCACTTCATCATGCAACCATCAACAATATTGCTATGGCTGTGCGGATGCTGCTCGATGTAAAAGCTGATACAACTATTGTAAATAAGGAGGGTCTTACGGCCTTTGACATTGCATGTGTGAAACTTGGTCCCGAAACATCGTCACGTCACCTTTTGAAAGAGGATAAACAGCTGCAGCATCTTTCACGATGGACGTCTATTTCGGTGCGTTAGCTTGCTATTAACAAATATTGAGAAAGAAGTTGATGGACGGTTGGTTTATAACAGAAACAAACTCTGGAGGACAATATGTATAAGCTCGCATTTATTGTCCCATGGGTGGTATTGCCTCTTGCATGCTACGTGGTGGCAGTTGTAGAAGGATGGTACTTTGTCATGCTTTTGCTTTTTATTCTGTTGATTGGAGCGATGCTAGTGCTTAAATTGCTACAGCGTGGCTCCTACGGTGACAAGCGTAAAGCAGCACCATTGATGTTTGGGGTCAATGTTGCATCAATCGGCTATCTTGTTGCCAGTTTTCCTCAATTTAGTGGCTACTGCAGCACGGCATTTTGCACGTTTGCAACATTCTCTTTTGCTATCATTGGGGTCACGCTGTACAAAACGTCCACTTCCGACCCGGGCGAAGTGTTCACATCGTATGATGAGAAGCTGCATGTAAGTCGTGTGTGCTTTGTATATCTCATCTTGAAAGCATCAGCTAACATCAATGTTACATGTGCTCCATTTCATTCTCTACTCGTACTTGTAGAACATCCGCTGTCTCGTTGAATCAAAGCTACCCAGTGCAACGAAGTTGTGTCTCACATGTTTGCATAAGAGGCCACTTCGTGGCAAGCATTGCGCCGAGCTAAACTCGTGCATTGCCAAGTTTGATCACTACTGTCCTTTTGTGGTGAACGCTGTTGGTGCACAAAACCATGCAGCTTTCCTAGGATTCCTCTTTTCAGCCGTGCTCTCAATCGGGCTGGAACTTATAGCCTGCATACGCTTTGCAGGCGCACAACCCGAGCTGGTGGCTGACTTCACAGTTCAGTGGCAATGGTGGAAGTGGGACTGGTCGTTGTGGCGTTTGCTTGTTGGTACAAGCAACACTGCCGTCATTACGCCGCCTGGTCTAACCGACTGGCTTTGGAGCGTCGCACATTTTCACCCAGTACTTTTCTGTGTCATGCTCCTGGACGTTGTGCAGATTGCATGGATCGCATACATGCTCGTTTTCCACCTCTACTTGATGTGCGCAGCTCTCACGACAAACGAGGTCGTGAAGAACGAAAATCTCAATCATGCGTATTCCCGCGGCATTTTAAGGAATGTGGTTGACTTCCTGGGCCTACCGGGTCACCGACCAGTGGATTGGCGTCGCGTGTATAATTTGGAGGAGTTCCATTGCCAAGTTGCGTCGTGCACTACTTCGCGCAAGAACATATAAAGTTGTAGATCCAGCAAGAGTAAAAATGCACTTGCCTGCTGAATTAATGTCTTGCTAGCAAAATATTGACCTTCGTACATGGCATGGTCTGTTGACTACTGAATGCGCTCAAGACAGCGCAGACGTGCACTGCGCGAACGTGAGTTGATCGCGACCTCTTCAGCAGTAGCCTTGGTAGCTTTTCGTCGTGCAAGGCGAAAGCGCTTTCTACAGAGTGGATTGACATCGTTTCGTGATTCATTCTCGGCTTTTTCATCGCTGTCTTCTTCTTTCCACTCTTCATCCTCATCCTCATCTACGTTGGTCCTGCCTTGCTTGTCCTAGTACAAACCAAACAAGGCATCAGTAAGAAGAGCATACCTGTGACGATGTGTATCATCCTGCGTACGAGTTCACGGAAGAAATGCTTGATCGACCGATCCTCTAACGAATGAAATGCAATTGTCACTACCATACCACAACATGTTGTTAGTCCTCCACTCAATTATTATCCGCAACGCAACACAGCATCGTACAGAGTCGTCCATTTAGAGCTAAGTGGTTGACAAGTTGTTTGACGCCACTTTCGACGTGAGTGAGCTCGTCGTTCACGTAAATTCGCAGTGCTTGAAAACAACGTGTAGCTGGATGTATACTTCCAAACTTGCTCGTAAGTTTGCCCTTCCTCTTGCTCTTCTTGCCCTTACCCACTGACTTCCACATATTAGCAATGCGTTCAATACAATCCCGTAGATCCTTTGTTGTCTCGAACATATTGCCTCGTTCCTCTCGTTCTCGCACAATCGCCTTTGCAAACTCCTTTGCCAGTTTTTCCTCTCCAAAATCCCTAAAAATCTTCGTAAGCTGCACTTCGGACAACGTATTCACTGCATTCGCTGCTGTCTCGAGTTGGGTATCTTGCTGATTAAACCTCATGTCCAATGGCCCATCATTAAGCACACTAAATCCACGTCTCGCGGCATCAAAATGGAAGCTATTTGCCCCTAGATCAAGTAAAATCCCGTCAACTTCAGTTGGAAATCCATTCGCCTCCAAGTGCGTCTCTAAATCAATGTACGAGCCATTCGAGAAGCTCACACGGCCATGAAATTCAGCCAAATTTGCTTGAGCGATGCTTAAAACTTCAGGATCTCGATCCACACAGAGAATTATAGCATTCGTAAAGTGTTGCAAAATGGCTTTGGAATGGCCTCCAAAGCCTACGGTGCCGTCTACGAAACAACGTGGTTCAGTAACGTCCTTGATATTTCGTGAAAAAGCAGCGATAGTCTCGTGAGGCAAAACCGGAATATGCATTGGAGAACATGAGTCATTACTACTAAACCTGATATGAATAGATGCACAAGAAGCAGTAGATGATAGAGAGCGTGATAAGAAAGGAGACAAGACGTTTGAATGCAATGTAATGAAGCGACGAACGTGGCACATCATTTTCATCTGCTGAAATATCTCTCAGCCATCCATTTCTTGGTCTCTGTTATCACTTTAAAAAGGGGTAAGAAGATGGGCAAACAAGTATTTAAATACTAAATGACCCTTGTCATGCTCAATTTACCTTACGTACCTACGCACTATTACGATTCACTTAGTGACAATCGCCACTTGGTGGTGCCATCCACTTGGCATATATGCTTTGAGAACTTTGGGCGTTCTCCATGAATTTCAGTGCTTCCTCACGTGTTAAATTGCGAGGCCGTTCATCTTGACGCCATAGGAACGAACGCGGTTTTCGGCAAGCGTTTATCTCGCGTGTGAAATCGTTGAGAACACGCGTGGACTCGATATCGTTCAAACAAAGACGTACCAAGCGTGACTTGCCATCGTGTAACCGCTCATAGCGCACCACGCCACTTTCCACCAAGAAATCCAACGATTGCTTGATACTCTCCATGCACAGCGCTTCGGCGTGGAACAATTCCTGGCACATGAACAATTCTTTTGCTAAAATCTGTACGCGTCGCACCATATCGCACTCTGTGCGCTCAATGTCGTCGCCCTCTTTGGTAGAAAGAAGGCACCAGAGGCCCTGGGTCGTGAGCCACAACGAGTCCATGAAGGACCAGTGCAGAGACAATACGAAGCTCGTAAGTTTTGCGGCATTCCAACGATTCACATCTATCGTCACTGTGCCTGAAGACGCGTCAACGTCACACGCAGATGTGTCAGCAAGGAATCGAGCCAAGCGAGCTTCGATGTCAACGGCTTCGTGGCGACATATATGGCGCAAAAAGCGCCAAATCTTCTTTGCTTGCTGTTGCACTGCCCAGATGTCCACTTTGTATTGAGTCAAGTAGGGCTCGTCGCATCTAGCATGCTGGCGTAGAGCAGCATCTAGAGCACCAATCACGGCCATGTCTGGCAGAAAGACATGGAGCAGGTGGTTCCGGTAGAATCCCAACTCGAGTGCTCGCACCGGGTGCTGCAGTTGAGGAACAACAACGCGATTGGCTTTCATGTCTACCTTCAAGATCAATAAAGCGTGGGCAACCATGTTCTCGTTTTCCATATGAGCAACAGTCGCACCGCGCTTCTCTAGTTCTTCAGCGAGCCACACAATGCGAGTCTCCAGCATTTTCTCAGTCACATACGCGCGCTTCCACATGAGCAACGCTGACATAATTGCAGTCGAGGTAATAGTGCCCGAGTTTTGCATTCGCTCGGCGACAAGCTCGGACGAATCATGAAGCGTTGAAGTCTTTGTCAGCGACACCGGCTTGCCAAAACGTACATATGCGTGACCTAGTCTCAGGAAGAACAGATCCCAAACTGAACGGAACAGGACAACAAGGCTCTCTTTCTCCTTCGGTTTACCCAATAACTGATTCGCGTATCCATCGACCTCGTACACCTTGTCGTAGTCCAGCGAAATCGGAACAACCAAAATCGTCTTCTTCGCTTCCTCCTTCTTCTCGACTGCATCGTCGTTATATGCAACGTGTGGCGTTCCTTTCACATAATTGAGAAACATTGACATGAAACCCAAGCGAGGTTTACACACGCGACCATGTCGCGATCGACCACCCTCGATGAACACCTCGACGGGATTGCCATCGCGCAACAACTCGTGCACGTACTGCTCCAGCACCTCCTTGTAGAGACGGTCGTTTTGGAGTGATCGACGGATGAAGAAACTACCGTTCGCACGTAAAAAGGAGCCCACAAGCGGCAGATCCAAGTTGTTACCGGCAGCAATGCGTGGCAGCGGGATGCCATAAGCAAAGCACAAATAGCTGATAATCAAGTAGTCTAAATGACTCTTGTGCGTGGGTGCAAACACAACACTGACATCACCTTCAGAGACTTCTAGCACACGACGTACGTGATCAAGCGATTCCAAGTCTACGTGGAGTCCATAGAAAAGCAAACGCCACATTTTAGTCAACAACCAGCCGAGACATCGTACAGCTGGCATAAACATATCCGACTTGAGACTCTCAAAGATACGCGTAACCCGCTGAATGTCCACAGAACTGCACTCGATCCCATCTTCCTTTGCTGCTTTTATTTCCCTGAGTCTACTAATTACATTCCGGTAGTGCGTATCCACGGAAGACGGTGGTCGACCTAATAAATTCACTTCAACTCCTGATTGATAGATAAAGCAACAGTCCATCAGTGCGAATCTCACGTCCACCAGTTGTTGTACTAGATTTAGCTCACGTTCGTTTCTCACACTCTGTGTCATAAATGATCGTATCGTTCTCTCAGCACAGCGTTCTTCAATCGACGCAAGAAGCCACGATGGCTTCATTATATTAATAAAACAATGCTGTCGTCTCTTGCCTTCGTTTTCTTCATTGTACTGAATTAATTGCACCATTTGATCCTCAATCAAATCCTCTTGTCTCTCTCTTTTTTCAACCTCGACCGTCCTCTTGTCCTTGATCTTCTTCATCAATTCCTTCTCTTCTTCTTCTTCTTCTCTTCTTCCATTCAAGTCAATCATTACACTCTCATTTATATCAGTCATTGTCCTCCAGTCTTTTTCAATAGCATTTTGATCCCATGTCTTCATCAATCGCTGGTCCAAATTAAAGTGTAACAACGTCTTTGTTTGTTCCACATTATCTAGTAGATTTTCCTCCTGATGAGTCTTAATAGCGACTACCAGTGCCAGGCTAGACGACATCATTCTTCGTCCACTCAATTTGATCCTATTTGTTTCTGATTGTTGATTATTATCTGTCTTTTTTAATAACAGACGAACCTTATCCTGGTATTTTTGATAACGTAATGGTAACCTCAATGCAGTCCCATTGGGCACCAAGAGCGGCCACAAAGGTACCGGTATCTTTATAATACTAGTTTCTAGTGGTATTAGAACAGATGAACCCCATTCATCTAAAAGTGAGTGATGTGACATGTGCTTCTTTCCCATGGGCTTGAGCATTTTGTGCTTGTTGGTTCTCCTATTGCGTCACGTTAGACAAGAGACAAGAGTGTACTTGTGCTTGATAGTTTGTTTATAACGATACGAACTTAGAAGAAAGGGTCCTTGAAAGCTCGTACCGGTAAAACAGGTTTTACTACATTAGAGCACTGCTAATAACGTGCTTTAACATAGAGACCGTAATTTTGTGCCTTGTTTCTGTGCTGATTTAGAACCTTTCAAATTTAGCACTTTTAGTAAAAACGTTAGACGCACTCGCTGTTTTCTTAATTTCTTTTTATTTTAGTGGCACTTTGCTGCGGTGCTTCGCCCATTTAATTTATCACTTACATCATCGGTCGAGTTGTCGTTGTTATAGCATCATGTCGCGTCTATTGTGGCTAATACTGGCCTCCTCCTTTCCTCTCACCGCATCCACCTGCTCCTTCTGTGATGTGCCTGATCCTGCGATGCTGAGCTTTTGCTCTACCTTTATCACATTTTCAGCCTGTCGCTCTGGTGGCTCATGGAGAAATATGGTTAGTAAAATCTAGTCTCTACGATATTCTAATTTTGTATGTTTTGTATGTTACTAACTATTTACTTCCATTTTCTATTTATGAAATCAAGGATACTACTGCTGAGGAACGGTATACCAAATTAGTGAATAATACCACAATTTTAAACAGTAATTGTGAGACAACATTAAAACGGACTCAATGTCTTGCAGTCTTTAATGTCTGTGAAATGGGAGCACACGAGACTTTGTGTCTTGATAGCTGTATTGGAGCAATAAAGACGGATTGCAGCTCAACGGTATCATCATTGGTACTGGAAACCATACAGATTGCAGCATGTGGAGATGGAAAAAAACCATTGGAAGGTGTAAGTGATGAAAGAAAATGTTTTGACACAAACTATGATGGACCAGAAAAAGCCATTTGGGTCATTGGATTTACGATTGCGGTAGTCTTTTCGTTTCTTGCAAGTGTCGGTATCAACTTGCAAAAGAAGGCGTTAAAGCAGAACGAGCTCGCGGTCGAGCCAAAACCAGCATATCGACTACCATTATGGATGTTGGGATTTGTACTCTGTGTCGTGGGGTCCGTGTTGGACTTTGTCGCCTTTGGTTTGGCGCCACAAAGCTTGTTGGCTCCACTAGCAGCGTTGACTCTCGTGTGGAATATGATGCTCGCGCCATGTTTTAACAAGGAAAAACTCAGCAGAAAAGATATCATGTCGACGCTGATAATTTTTGTGGGGGCTACCATTGCTGTTGTCTTCGCGTCCCACACGTCTCCGTCCTACAATTTGGATATGCTTATGGAGCTATACAGAGATCCACTCACGATCGTCTACTTTTGCTTCGTCTTTCTAGCACTGGTTGTTAACTTTGCGGCTATCAAAATGGTTGATGGGTTGTGCTTGATGAGCAAACGACATCGAATTATTCAAGTAGGTACACCAGCCAGGTGGGCGACTATACGTCTCGTTGGCTATGCCGGTCTCGCCGGAACCTTAGGAGGCCAGTCAGTGCTGTTTGCCAAGTCGTTGGCTGAGCTGTTGAAGGGCGTTTTTAACGGCGATGCCAGCTGCTTTGTGCACTATCAAACGTACCTCATTGCGCTGGCGTTGATTGTATGTCTGTGTCTTCAGATTAAATATCTGAATGGTGGGCTAGTTTTATACGACGCGCTGTCGGTGGTTCCCGTCTATCAAGCATATTGGGTTATTAGCGGTGTGCTTGGCGGTGTTTTTTACTTCCAGGAGATACGCACCTTCTCGGTCTTGCAATTAATTATGTTTGTTGTTGGAATCGGCATCAGCATCTTCGGCGTTGTTCTACTTTCGCGTCGCAAGCATGCCCCATCAATTGTCTCCAGCAAGGGCAATATAGAACGTGGTTTCAGCTTCACATCGTCGTTGGGGCCCCCACTGAGCTCAGATTCGCGCTTGTCACGCGTGCCCGATGGCGTTTCTACCGACGGTGTTATCATGGAGCAGAACGATGCGCGCCATACTGGCACCTCGTGGGAGCTGCTTTCCTCCGCGATTGAGTCTCTGCATGGAGCAGGCGTAACAGAAGGATCAGATGGCGACGACAACGATCACGACCGGCAAAATGAAGATTCAGAACACGTTAATCGCCACGCAATCGACAATTATCTGGACATGTCTACTGTTGTGGCTTATCGGAAATTTTAGGCAAGCTGGACTTTCAGCTGACGGACGCAAGAGAACCGCCTACTGTGCAGACGCATATCGAGTCGGTGAGGACAGCTTGATGGCTGAAGGCTCATGACTTCATTGGCTGACCTTATTCTCGGTGTTGTCCATTTTGTTTGAGACAGTCCATCACGACGACCTGGACGATGTTGAGGTGGAAATTCAGCTGCCACACGGGACCGTTCCACGCAAATTGCTACTCAAGCACCACTCGACCATATCTTTAGCGTTGTAAACCTTGACCATTAGTCAAGTAAAGACAAGAAGGAGGAGGACACATTGCTGAAGAATTGATTCGACTCCGTTCATGAGCTTCAAGAGGACAACAAATTGAAGTAGACTTGACAATTTTGATTACTTGTCCATTTTGTTAGTTGTCCTCTCGAAGCTTATGAACTTCAGTTTGTATTTCTAAATTTTTAGATAAACCCGTTTATAACCATTTTTAGAATTAAACTATAATTTGATGTTTTTAAGAATATTATAGTATGCTACATATATAAACAACTTATTATGAAAAACTGCTCATTCTATGGTAACTAAGCTAGCTTTTACCGTAGATATTTTAGTGCATTACAGATTGTGAGATGTATCACAACGAAGCAGCGCAACACTTTGCATTGTTTTGTGTCCGCCGCTTTTACAATGTACCCATTACTAAATACTTTCTAAAATTTTAATAACATTTTGCTACAATTCAATTCCAATTCAATTCCAATTCACTGACATGTAACTATAATTCAATCATTACGTTTTGCTACAATTCATTCATTCGCCTTTTCGTTATAGCTACAATGTGCCAACAACTGATGCAGTCATTTAGTCAATCAGTGGCTTGAATATTTGGGATATTGACAATGTCTGGATGCGGTCTTGCCCACCACTATTATTAAAGACGCATTGTACCCCATGTGCGTCTTTGTCACTATTTTGTCTGCTCGAAGGATGATTTCACGCCAACTATGCTAGCTGACATTAAGAAGCTATATGTCTCTGCTGCCTTTGTTCATTGTACTGCCGTCGTTAATCTTAAAGTCCTTATCAATAGGTATAATACCTTATTAAAACGTCCATTTGGTAGAATTACTTGTCCATTACATGACCATTATTATGTCGATTGATTATGTTGCCCATATTTGACGATAACTGGATAGAGGATAAAGCATTAAAAGATGATGTACCTACGGGCAACCTCGCAAATAAGAAAAGAGGCCGTTCAACTGACACATTTTTATAGTGACGGATGTTGTAGCGATAACTAAATATAGCTAATATCTTTCGAGTTAGCATAGCGTCTCAGCATTAAATGTTTGTTACTTTGTAATCTTAAATGTTTGTTTCTAATGTATTGATTTAAGATCGATATTAACGCTAGTCGCTCGTGTGTAGCCTTTTTATTCCAATATCAAGCCAGAAAGGTTAGAAAGGAAAGCCAATAATGGAAAAAGAAAATATAATTGGCTATGAAACGTCCAAGATTCTAGTTGTCGCATTTAGATTGTGAGGAGTTTAGGTGTGACCTGTCATTGTAACAAATTCCTTTCAAAATGAATATTTTCATAAAACGACCTTTCTTGCCACGTACTTGAGACCAAGTCATTCTTCAATCTCTCTTCCTCTATCAATGGGGTCTGCACGGGGTGAACATGAGCCTTTATTACCTTCATATTCTCCTTCTGTAGCCCGTACACTGCTTTTTGGTCAAGGAACAGATTTACCATGGCCTGCTACCTTTGAAGAAGGCGTTGATGCACGGTATTTTGCTATCGTTTGTAACGAGATGCCGTTGGTAAGAAATGATTTGATTCTAATGTCTAGTAAAATGTGTGAATGTGTTGTAGCATGGCGTCACCAATGTCCGTGACTTTAACTCCACGTCGTCTTCATTCAATTACTAGCAGTCCGTATAATGAGAGACAGAGGTTTTTTCAACAGCAACAGCAACGAGAAGGACTGTGGTCTCCAACCAGGACGAACAGCGGTGTGATCTCTATTCAAGGCACCAGCAGCTTCAAGGATGCTGTGTTCAATGCTATTAATGTACTTTTAGGCGTGGGTGTACTTTCGAGTCCCTTCTCACTGCGTTCGAGTGGATGGCTCATTGGTATGCCGCTTCTTCTCTTTTTTACTTTTGTGACAAATCACACGGCCAAACTGTTAGGCAAGTGTCTGGATTACCAGGAAGGTATGACAACGTATCCAGACATTGGAGAGGCAGCTTTTGGCACTAGAGGACGAGTGATCATTGGAATCACGTTCTTTGCTGAGCTTTTTACGGCTTGTGCCATGTTCTTTGTCCTCAGTACGTCGAGTATCATTTTTTATGTGTAAGATGAGGCGAGGGTCTAAGATGCACGTTTACTATGACTTTTGTACAGTTGGCGATACATTAGCGGCCTTAATTCCGTCGTTTACAGAGACGCAGTTGACGGTCATGGCATTTTTGCTTATCATGCCGTCTATCTGGACGACACGCATGTCGAAGTTGTCGGTTTTCAGCATTTTGGGCATTTTTTCGTCGTTCTTCTGCCTCTATACAATTTTTTACGTCGGGTTTGCGATTGACACTAAGGTGCCTGGGTACGAAATGGGCAGTTTGTTGCATCCACAGCCTCTGCAAGTGATTGGTGACATGGACCGCATTCCGCTGGCAATTGGACTCACGATGGTAGCGTTTGGTGGTCACTCGGTCTTTCCATCCATTTGTAGCTCCATGGCAAATAAGAAGGACTATCCGCGCGTGCTTGACCTATCGTACTTGATCGTGGGGCTAGTGTATGTTGCGATCGAGCTAGCTGGCTACCTCATGTACGGCGTTGCTACTCAGAAGGAGATTACACTCAACCTTATTGCGACGTATCCAGGAATACTCACGCAGATGGTGGTCTGGACAATTGCGCTCAACCCTATGAGTAAGATCGCGATCACGCTTCATCCCATTGCGCTGGCGTTGGAAGAAATTGTGCTTTCGCCGAAACAGAAGCGCGCTGCTGCTCAAAACAAACCAGACAAGGCGCTGGTATATTACCGAGCTTTTATCCGCACGATGCTTGGCTTGGGTGCGTTGTGCTGTGCGACTTTTGTGCCCCACTTTGCTCGTGTGACCTCATTTATTGGAGCTTTTTTCGCGATGCTGGTCTCTGTATTCTTGCCGTGCATTTGTTACCTCAAGCTTTTTAGTCATCGCTTGTCAAAGATCGAGATAGCGTTCAATGCAGGATTGGCTGGACTTTCCATCATCTTGATGTTTTTTGGTACCCTCGCGTCATTCTTGTCTCCGGCAGAGTGAGAGAGGCAAAGATTAGAGAATATCAACAGGATTTACTTACTACACGCTTACAAAGGATATGGCTTTCACTATTTTGTGTGACTAGCAGCTTACCTTATCTCTATTCCTTCAGCTACGCAGTTATTTTGCCTAGTGGGGGGTTACACAAAGGTGGGTATTGTACATACACACCTGCCACACCATTGTGGTTAGCTGTACCTTGGGTACAGTGGTAGGTTTGATGTGACCGTACCTAAGGTACGAAGGGTCGCATCGTGCAGAGAGCCACGTGGTCACTATACTTAAGTATAGTGACTATACATGTTTACATATTCATAGGCTACAGAGCCAGATAAATAGTGACTAGCACTAAGTATATAATAGGCGCTACTATATCTAGTGCTAGAAGATAAACATAAACCGCTCTAAAAGCTTAAGTGCTAAAGCGTTCTATCCTTTGTAAGAAATTGTATCTTTGATACTAGTGTCTTGGAGACGTGATTGTTTACAACCAAAAGGCATAAGCTTGCGAAGCTAGCCTTGGGAGGGTTAAGAACCCTAAGACATAGAAGCTTTTTGAGCTTGTCTGTCTCTGCACTTAGTGCATAATTAGCTTGGCTACAGTAGCTCTGCTACACCTGGTGGTACTTGTAGTCAATCATGCACCTGGGTTTGAAACTACTTCTCTGTGAGAATGGACATCAAAGAGATGTCAGCGGCTGGCCTGTCACAGGCACAGCAGGAAGGGTTGCAAAAGCCGCTCCCTATCCTTGGACCTAAGGGCGTAGAATACCTCATCGCCCAAGGCGAAGAAGAGGCTAACAAGCGTATTCATATGCTTGAAGAATATAACAACGCTATAGTCGAGAATGTAAAGGCACAGATGCCTTTTTCTGCGCCTACGCCCATGGCCACTATAGCGCAGGAAGCAGTCCGCGGACCAAAATCCATACATATTGAAGTCGACAAGTTTGACGGCAAGGAAGGTGACAACCTTATGATGTGATTCCGACAGGTTGAGTAGGCTAAGTTTGTAGCCGACATCACTTATAAACCGTATCGTGTTGGCTTGGCCACGGGTAAGCTGGGTGGATTAGCCAAGCAATAGGTATTCACATGCGATGCATCATTGCAAGATGCATGCACAACATGGGCCAATCTGAAAGCTCAGATGACCCGGCAGTATGCACCGCCAAACTAGGCACACCGAAATCGGCCGCAAGTTTTGGCGTGTCGCCAAGGCAAGCGTGAGTTTGCGGCATATGTACAAGAGTTGAGAGCTCTCATTGCTGCCATGGTCATAGATCCTATGCCTGAGGCAGTGAACGCCACGGTCTTCAATGGAGGGCCTCCCAATTGGCGTTGCCAGAACGAAAGTCTTTCGAGTAAACCCGTCCTCGTTAGAGGAAGCTGTTGGGGGGTGGTATGGAATACGGAGACCAACTTAAAGGCCGCTAGGCCTGCCACTTATAACTACTCGTCTGATGGGTCTGTTCCCATGGACTGTAGTCAAGTGGAAGATGAAGAAGCTGGGTCAAGCTGCGGAGCAGCAAACTGTGCTCAGATGTTATATCTGCAAGAGCACAGGCCATTTCATGGCAAAATGCCCTGCAAGAAAGGCATATTTGGCCTCAAAGGGCCGTCGACCCATGGGTAAACCTTCTGGTTTGTCTCGGGGAAACGGCGGATCCCAGTAGTCGCGGGGCGCCCTAGCGGGGAAGAACTGAGTTCTATTGAAGCTTTTAGGAGGTCAAAGCAAGCAGTGCCCCACCCGGAGACCCACACTCTCAGAAACGGAACGAGAATGCAAGCCAGGCTTGCTTGTCGTTCAAGGGACGGTTAAGGGATTTGATAAGCCATGGATCATTTTGATCGATTTGGAGGTATTCGGCAATTATGTTCACCTTGCCACCGTGGAAGGTAGTCATCAGTATGCTGAGGAGCTTGTAGCGCGTGAGAGTGACACAGTCACAGTTCGCTTAGCGACGGGTACGTGTTACGGTACCCAAAGTCCCGATGGACTTAAATGTTAAGTTATCAAACTTTAACAGCATGGAACACTGTCTGGTCTTAGGCCTGGATGAGAGGTATAACCTCATCTTAGGCATGACATGGCTAGAACGTCATGAGCCATGGATTGATTGGAGGTCGAAGACCTTAGGCGCAACGCGCAATGCTCCTAGTGGGGCTCTGGAGAGTCATGAGCCCACCTCTGCTAGGAAGCAAAAGCTCTTTTGGCGTGAACTATGGACCGAGTCGGTCCTATGTTGAATGTCGGATTATCCGACTTTGTAGACACTGTACGTATCGAGGACAATAGTCCTGGGCGAGTCCCAAGGAATGTCGATAGTGTTGTTGAGAACCCACTAGATGGCGCATATAACATGTGTCATGAAAACGATTTTACTTCATGAAACATCATGAGTGGTGTTGATGGCTGCAAGGCAAAATGTCAGGACACGAGTCCGAGTGACATGGTTGACGAGGTACTGACATTGGAGGGTCGGGTGAAGTAAATAATGACGGTTGTCTTTGAGGACAACGAGATGCGAGCACCTCATGACGAGGCATTGACCCAAGAGGGTAGGGTGCAGTCAGTAAATGAAGTGGCCTTTGACCTTGAGGTGTGTACACCTGTGAAAGCTGATGCGTTGGATGCTGAGAGCATCATGAGTAGTGATGAGGATATCGTGAGTGACGGTGATAGCGAATGGCTGTATACACTCGTCAATGGTTTAACTGGGGATGTTGAAGAGCCGGTGGCTGTTTCACCTATACCCGTAGTAAGTGCTCTGTTACAGCTGGAAGAGTTGTCATTTGCCGAGTTTGGCAGTGCTTTACAGGCAGGCAACATTGCCAAAGTGGTCGTTATTTGACCTGAGGAGGAGTTGAACTGCTCATTGGTTTTGGATAAAGCAGTTCTTGAAGATACGAAGGAGGCTCTGAATGCGCGCAGTGGATCACAGATCCTGAGAACCCGTCGGATTATTACTATCCTTTGTTGAAGAAGTATAGCAATGTCGTTTCCAAAGAACCTCCTACGAGGTTACCTCCGGATAGAGGTGTACGTCATGAGTTGGACTTGTTTACAGGAACCAAATATTGTGTGACGCGACAGTGGCCGCTGCCACGAGACCAATGTGACGTCATTGACGAGTTCTTTCATGCCAACCACGCAGCTGGCATGGTGCGTGAGAGTAAGTCTCCTCACTTTACGCCCACGTTTTGTGTGAAAAATCCTAATGGGAAGTGGCGAATAGTGCATGCTTACAATAAGCTAAATGCAGCCACTATCCCGGATCAAACACCAATTCCTCACAAGGATGTTCTTCAGAACAATATGGTGGGATGTACGATGTACAGTGCCCTCGACTTAGTCGATGGATATCACCAACTGCTCATGCGAGCTAGCGATATCACGCTGACAGCGTTAAGCACTCCGAGCGGTATGCTCTGGGAGTGGCTAGTGATGCCCCAAGGGCTTACAAACGCACCTGCAGCGTTCAATCGTCTGGTAGCGCAGTTGTTTCGGTCTCATAGGGCGTATGCACAGACGTACTTTGACAATGTAGTCGTCCATGGTCGAGCCGAAAATGGCAAAACTGATGTGAAGAATCACATCGAGCACCTGCGAGCTGTGCTCAGTTGCATGAGGGTGCATAAGGTATATGCCAATATTGACAAATGCATCTTCGGTGCGGAAGAGATTCCCATCTAAGATGCGTCATTGGGAAGCGAGGAATCCGGGCAGGCCAGCTGAAAGCTACAAAGAAGAGCTATCCAGTTCATGACAAGGAGCTACTTGCGGTGAAGAAGCCCTTGTTAAGTTCAGGGTACACCTGTTGGGCTCAAAGCCATTTATGATCGATACCGATCATGCGTCGTTACGCACAGCGACACACTCACCTCATCTCTCGCATAGAATGGCTTGTTAGCTCTCCTTTTTCGCGGAGTATAACTTCGAGGTGTAGTATAAAGCCGGGAAAACAGAATGTTTTGGCTGACGCGTTATCGCGTAGACCTGAATATGAGCTTGCTCATCTCACTGTTGTGAGTTCGTCAATAACGGATCGTATTCGTGTGGCGTATGCACGCGATTAGGCATGTGTTGCCATTCTATGTAGGCGCTAGGTAGCGCAGAGTTTGAAAACTCTAAGGTGAAGTTGTCGCCACGTAATCGTGCGAGATTACATCGTCATGCACTGACCGATGGTCTGTTGTACTATAGTACAGGGTCGGACGACCAGCCTCGAGTTGTGGTGTCTCATGATGAGGACCTCAAGTATCAGATACTTAATGAGGCTCATGATACACCGCTTGGTGGTCATTTAGGTCGTGAGAAGACCTACAGCTCGGTGAGCACACATTATTGGTGGCCCAAGTTGTACAAATGGATTGGTACCTACGTACGCACGTGTGAAACGTGTCAACGGGTGAAACCCTCGCTTAATATGGCTGCGCCTTTGAAGGGTTTGCCTGTACCCTCGGGGTTGTGGCAGTCCATTAGTATGGACTTTGTGTTTGGCCTACCGCGTGATGCGGCAGGCAACACTGGGATTGTGGTCTTTGTAGACCGATTGAGCAAGATGGCTCACTTAGCGGCAGTGCCGGACTCTATTGACGGAGAAGGAACAGCAAAGCTGTATATGGATCGTGTGTCGACAACACGGACTGCCTGTGGCAATCGTCTCGGATAGAGACCCCCGTTTTACGGGTTAGTTTTGGACATCCGTCTTTAAAGTGCTCGACACTCGGTTGGACATGTCCACAGCGGATCATCCGCAGACCGATGGTCAGACTGGACGCGTCAACCGCGTTATTGGCGATATGCTTCGCAGTGCTTGTGCTGAAACACCCAAGCAATGGAGCGCAATGCTCCCTCTGGTCGAGTTTGCGTTGAACAAAACGGTGCATGCCTCGACAGGCTTCGCCCCATTTTATGTGAATGCTTTGGTCAACCCTCGCGTTCCTTTAGCGCTACCCCCTGTCACATCAGGGCTTAGTGGGGGGAGAGATAGCCGAAGGCTTGGCTGATATCAGCCCTGTTGCGATGCGCAAAAAGGTGGAAGCGTTTCTGTCAACGCGTTTTGACGTATTACGTCGCGTCAAAGACGCTATGGCTGAAAGCCAGGATGTTCAAAAGAAACATGCGGATACCAAAGCAGGAAAAACGAACATGAGTTCAAATTAGAAGATTTAGTTTTATTAAACGCTAGGAATTTACCTACCCGTGCCGTGTCTGCGGTATATAAAGCCAAACTGCGTCCACGCTTTATGGACCTTTCAAGGTCATAAGCAAGAAAGGTTTAGCCTATACGCTGAACCTGCCAAAGAAGATGCGAACACATTCTGTGTTCTTCGTGGGCTTGCTAACTTCTCAACCCAGCCTCGTTGGAATTCGAGGGGTTGTCCCCTTTTTTTCGGCCGAAGGAGGCGGATACTACGGCACCGGAGGTGCATATAAACGCTGAGGGCGTACCAAAAGATCATGTCTTGATGGGTCACCGACCCCCGCCAACGCTGACTTATGAGCTGGGTCATCAAAGTTTTACGTCGAGCGTCTATTGGCGCGACGTCTTCATCAGGGCCACACCCAGTATCTGGTAAAGTGGAGGGGGTACCCTCAGTCGTATGAGTCATGGGAGTACAAAGTACCCCTACGGCAAGACTGCCCGGAAGTAATTGAAGCTTTTGATCGGGAAGACCAGAAGCGGCGACAGCAGTCGCCGATTCTTCCTATCGCTTAGTGCTGTGGAAGCAAGGTCAGTAGTTAGGCTTCACCTTCTGACCTTCTTGAAAAGCAGTTGCCGGTACCTCACTCGCGTGATTAGTACTATTATCTGCTTCAAAAGCAAGATATACGGCGTATATGGCTTTGTCTATAAGAAATTCAAGGAGTAAAGGCTTTGGGAGCTCAAAGAGCAAGTGCTTATAGCACCTGATGGCTCAATGAACCTGTGCTGGACACTTCAGTTCATCCAATTAAGCGTGAAATACTTAGCTGCTATATAAGCACGCGTAAATCATTATGAAGCTTTGTAAGCAAGTGTGAATCACTATAAAGCTTTATAAGCAAGTTTACAACACTTTAACCTTATATAAGCAAGTGGTAAACACTATGGTTTAAAAGCAAAAGTTACTCTTTGGGGCTTTATATAAGCATGTGTGCAGCACCGTGAAGCTTTATCAGAAGTGGACAACACGTTGAGCTTATGTAAGCAAGTGTTAAACGCTTTGGGCTTTGTAGAAGCAAGTGTTAACACTAAGGTGCGTTATAAGCACGTGTAAACATTGAGTTGCTTTATAAGCGAGTGCTGAACAATATGGTGCTTTAAAAGCAAGTGTTAAACATGTAGTTGCTTGAGATGCTAGTGTTAACACTGCGGTGTCTTAAAATCAAGTTTTAAGCAAACTTGTTCTTTGTAAGCAAGTGTTGAGCACTTAAGTGTTTGATAAGCTAGTATTAGACACTTTGATGCTTGTACGCTCGTGTTAGACACTAACGTAAATTTTTAGCTAGCTTTGGGCAATAAAATGTGCTTATAAGCTAGTGTAAGACTGTATTTGTGAGAGTGTTAAAAAAAAAAAAAAAAAGAAAAAAAAAAAAAAAAAAAAAAAAAAAAAAAAAAAAAAAAAAAAAAAAAAAAAAAAAAAAAAAAAAAAAAAAAAAAAAAAAAAAAAAAAAAAAAATAAAAAAAAAAAAAAGAAAATAAAAATTAAAAAAAAAAAAAAAAAAAAAAAAAATAAAAAAAAAGAAAAAAAAAAAAAATATAAAAAAAAAAAAAAAAAAAAAAAAAAAAAAATTTTTTTTCAAAAAGAGAGGCACTTGTTAAAAAACAAAAAAAAAGGGAAGAAAATAAAGTCGAAAGAACTCCACATAAGGTTGAAAGTCGGGGTACGCCGGGTTCCACGGATTGGTGGGAGGGTGTAGCGGGGTTACAAAAAGTGTGATTGTGCATTTACACCCAATGTGATGTGGCTGTGCGTTGATTACACTTGCAGATTGATGTGACCATACCCAAGGTATGAAGGGTCGCATCGTGGCAGAGAGCCACGTGGTCACTTTACTTAGTTAATTATAGTCAATATACATGTTTACATATTCATAGGCTACAGAGCCAGATAAAAAGTGACTAGCACTAAGTATATAGTAGGTGCTTCTATGTTTAGTGCTAGAAGATGAACATAAATAAATTAGTTTCAAACCTGCTCTGAATCGCACACGTGCAAGAGCGTTCTCTTCCTTGAAAGAAAGGAAGTTGTATCTTTGATACTAGTCTTTTGATAACGTGGTTGTTTACAACTAAAAGGCATAAGCTTGCAAAGATAGCCTTTGAGAGGTTTATAAACCCTTTGACGTATACGCTCTTTAAGCTTGTCTTCCTCTGCACCTAGTGCATAAGTAGCTTTGCTGCAGTAGCTCTGATACAAAGACAGTCCAATTTCACTCGTTTGACACTGTAATTGTGTCCAAAGTACAGAAAGACGCAAATTTGGACGCAAGTATAGTTCTTTATAGCGAATATGTGGTAAGAAAAGATCAAAGGCTAGAAAAGACAAGAGATTAGGAAAGACGAGAGGTTGGAATCGGAATAGAAGAGACGGTCCCGATAGGACATTAAGGCCGAAATCTGTCTCGTGTGACGAATGGATTTGCAATTGTTTTCTTCGTCGAATTAAAAACCGCTTAGACTACTTGATAGCGAAGATCCAGACTTCAATATCCCAGAAGCCTGACGAACTTGCTTCGATGAGGTTGCTCTCATCGACAGTCAATGGGGCAAAAGCTTTGTGGAGACGCATTGTAATGTTGGCTCCGATCGCCATAGTTATCTCTCCTTTCGTATGTTGGTGTGATGACTGAACGCAATGATACTGCTCACCTCATGCTATTTCTCGGACCAGAAAAAATGTCCCACGGATTCTCGGGACAGTATTTGTATTATGTATTTCCAAATAAAAAAGAAAACATATACCTTTTACAACGGCCTGGTACAAAGTAGCGTAATTTTTTCTTAATTCGTCGCTAAACTGATACAACTGTTTGGAACGTTGAAACAAGTTGTCGACAGAAACGCGGCAGCCGTTAAAAAGCCGGTACTATCTTTTGTCGGTATTGGCCATTGCGCTTGGTAAGATAAAAAGGAAACTGAAATTGTGCTGCTCTGCCCTAGCTGTTTGTTCGCTATCAATTTGACTTATTTTTTGTACCTGTCGCGCAAACTTGGTCGACTTACTTTTCTTCTGCTATCCTTGCATCAGCGCTCTTGACAACGCTTCCTGTCTTTCGCCAAAGGTATGCGTCTTCACCCAAATTGTGGCACTATAAACTTTCTGCCCCATGCATATATAGAGACTCTGACACCAAGTGTTCGGGTGTGTCGTGCTACATATTGCAACTGCTTTGCGGCAACTGTTCCGATCTTCAACACTGTATGCCTATCAATCCGCATGCAAGTTTTTTTTATCTCGGTGTGGAAACTTAAAGTGGGCAAAAATGTTATTGTAGCGAGCGAAGATACAAACCCATGGATAGAAAAAAAAGAAATGTGACATCAGCGGCACTTCTAAAAATTACATCTTCCTCTTCAGATTGAAATCGAAAAAGGCTACATTTTTATCGTCCAAACTACTACGGCTTTGATCCCAGTGAGGCCCGCCCAAATGCCTTGCTCCATAATGAAGCACCTTGCAATAAAAGTGGAATTTCTTCCGCTAAAAGGTACACTTTGAAACATCTACTTACATATTGTTAATGCCCAGGTAATTTAGGCTCAGAACTTGATCTGCGATAGATTAACCTAGCTGTAAACGGGTACAGAAAGGTGTGTCTTGTACAAACACACATGTTACATCATTTGTTGTGGCTGTACTTTAAATATCCTTAGATCCCGCCCTCTTTGATGTGACCGTGGGTTCACATTGCCGTGGCCATAGGACTTGATTGAGTACTATGGATACATATGTAGGCTACAGAGCCGGTTAAATATTGCGACTAGAACTAGGTATAGAGTAGGGGTTTCAAAATTAGTGCTAAAAGATCAAAACACATATGAACGAGTTTAGAGCCTGCAATGTAAACCATTTATTGCTTAGTCACATTCCGTGTAAGGGATTTTAGTATACGTTGATACTAGTCTCACCGATACGTATCAGATGTTACCTATGTATTAGTCACTAACCAATGTGTAACGGGGTCGTATCATATCAAGTACGATATGGCAATAATAACGATCCCATTATTATGCATAATTAGGTAGGGATATTGACAATATTACATAAAGTAGGAAAAGGAAACGATACGAATAGCGTATCTTTTAGTGCCATTATTTGATTGGTCGAAAGTGGAGTTAAGCCCCATTCACCCAATTAATAGTTGGCACGTTTTGGGTGGTTCACAGAAGGTTTAGGATTTCAAATCTAACCTTAATAATAATAAACAGAGTTTAATTTGGTCTTAAGTACGCAAGTAAATTGCGTACTTCTTACGCTTCCTCGTAAGACCTTTAGTGTAGGCTACGTAACGGAGCTCTCGCCTCGTTACACAATGCCTATACCAATTACTAGCTTAAGGTACAAACACTTCCTATGGCTAATCTATTAAATTCAATACTGCCCTATGTCCGACAATCCCGAAAATTGCGCATCTATCAAATTCAATACTGCCCTATGTTCGATAATCCCAAAAACTACCATATTGCCTGCTTGTATCACAGGATCAGCGCCACGCGTTGCCTCATGAGCGATCACAATCCCGGGCATGTGGTCCACACCACGCGATCCGATCCGCTAAAGGCTTGATCTGCGATCTCAATCCGAAGTAGGTGGCTCACATACGTGATCCGATCCGCTGACGACGACTTGGTCGTGATCGTGATCCGAAGTGTGTGGTCCACACTACGCGATCCATCTGCTAACGACTCGGAACCCGATTTTGATCTGGGATGCAGACCAGTGATTCTGCACCGCCTCTTGCATCACTGACCTCAACTAGATACAGGAAATGATCGGCCAACGATCTGTTTGCACTTTTCTTTTGCGCAAAGTGTTTAGTTGACTGCCCAGCCGTAATCGTTGTCTTGAATGTTTACAAAAGGCGTCCCGTAACGAAATTGAGCGTTGCTTGCTGATTTCACCAAAAGTCAACTTGCTCGTGGTAGTACCTTTCTGCCGTATCAGCGAGGTAGTGACCGAGCAAATCCACAGTGGTATCTTTGCTTCAGCGAAAGCCACAGGATGCTTCAGCCAAATTGACTCGTCTCAGGAACCTCTTCCTGGGTCGAAAAAAACAGACCTCAACCCACAATGGTGTTCAGTGCCGTCGAACTTGCGAATCGTGAGTTTCCGCTACGCTGCCGTAGATGTCGCAAAGCACAAGACTGCTTGATATCGAGCTGGATCTAAAGGTTTTGGACCTTCTGCACGATGAGGTGCATCTTTATTCACAGCACGCGCCTGCACCTGTTGGTGATACGGCATTGGTCATAGTTCATAAGAGCAAAAATCAGCGATACCTCAAGAACAGGCAGTGGTACAGGCGCTCGTGATTGACGAGATGCTGGTTTGCGCTCTGGAGAGTCCTACAGCGCATCGATTGTCACCTTCATAGCGCACATTTTCGCACCAAGCATCGATGCAAAGTGTCCACTCTATAGCTCCGCGCATGCGGTCAAGTTCGTCTGCTTCCATCTGGAACGACTCAATCTTCTACATGCAATCCGAAAGGTCAGAGAGGGCCGCAAGAATCATATGTTCGGTTGCTCAGCTCACTTTTGTAAGCTGGAGGGTCTCCAACGATTGCAGCAGCTCGGGGTGGCATTGCGTTACGCGATGGAGACGGAGCATGTCCCGGCTTGGCCCTTGCGTGACCTGGTAATGCCGGTGCGACATTCGCGTCGTTTTGTCCAGCCTTGGGCTCATATCCTATCAAATTTAATAATTTGAGGAGGGTACAATTTTTTTATGCCGTTGTTTTTGTCCCTCTGCTTTTGCTAAGCTACAGTTACTGTTTACCAGCTGTCGTGCCGTTTACTGCCTATCTCACGGTATGCCAGCTCCTTTCCATACCACTACCTTCAATGTATGGTCAGACAAGATCACGATTATTCGCAACCGTACAGAACAGACAGACGCTCCCTTACACACATACGAGCCTTTTGCAAAGATCATCCTCAAAAATACCTCACATTTTTCAGCAATTTGATCCATTTAGCTTTCTTCAAACGCGTTAATCATAGCGTGGTTGTAGAAAGTCCGATCGTCTTCACTCCATTGATCGGGATTTCCTCTCTAGCCGATTTTGCATCTTTGTCGCTTCCAGAACCCGAAGACTGCATGTTTGGTCTTGAGTATCGAAGTGGTCATGAAGCACCGTGTTATCAGTCTGTATCTGGGCTCATAAGTCTTACAGAAAGACTAAGCACTTGTTTACCTTTTAGGTAACTTGAAACTCATCTGGCCAGGAAGACTCGTGTCTTACCGTACTACATTCATTCTAGATATACTCGTCCTGTTTCTTCGACCTCCTTTCTTAACCCGGTAGTTCCAAACGTCTTCAACCTCTAGAACCTCATAGTAAGACGCTTTTTTTCAATAATATAAGCAAAATACTTATATTTCGACATCGTTGAGCATTACTGCGGCGCACACGCACCGATGTGCTCTGTGAGTGTGTTACTCTGGTTGTTGGTAGAACGCAAATGAGAGCACAATTATGCTGATGGGTACATGTGCGTTTCGTAATCATCGAATCATTTCTATGTCGCAAGAATTCATACCGTTGAGGTTGATCACCACACTTACGGACGAATAATAAGCTTTTGGTATCCATTTGAATTTAATATGTAAAGTCACAATACTTAACTAAGTATAATGACCATGATGCAACCCTCCGTACCTTAGGTACGGTAACATCAATCTGCCTACAGCCACACCACAATGGTGTGGCAGGTGTGTATCTACAATACACACCTTTGTGTAACACTGTTACATCCCAGCTTTCTGACTTAAACCTTGCTCAAATGAACAAACCCTTGTTCGGGCACCGAACTCGACCAGTATCGATCGATACTGTGAGTCGTTATGCCATTGTCAAACCATTGACTCATTAACTCGCCTAAACTTCCTACTCTATTGCCATCTTCCACCCACCAGAACTTTCATCGATCGACGCAAGTTCTCACGGCAGATAAAATTCGCTAATGACAGCATAGCATTTCTCTTGCTATCTCAACACCTCAACTGACAGAAAATATCGCAAAGTAGGCCTACATCATCGTTTGCCTGACTCCAGCATCACAACAACCATCCATCGGGACTCCAGCATCACGACAGCCATCCATCGGGACTCCAGCATCACGACAGCCATCCATCGGGACTCCAGTAGACGAAATGGGCACAGGGTTACCCTCGAGCTTACAAATTTTGCAAGGTATGAGGTAGCACCAGCGCATTTCCATCCAGCTGTCCGTTTTATTACCTACACCGTGAAGAAAAGACGCTCTCCACCAAGTTCATGTTCTTCGACGGTCCATGGCTCTCATTACAGTCCTTGAGACTTGATGCTTCCACACCAGCCAACTTGATGCCAAGTTTGTTAGGATCAATCTGAACCTGAACAATCATGCCCGCAATCGGGGAAGAATTATCCGAAAACACGCTCTGAGTTTCAATCAGAAACGCCTTCGTAATCACCACTTCTCCTGGTGATGATCGTTGGCCTTCTGCTACCCGTCTCAACATTCTAAAACCATCGTCGGGGTATCTGTCTAATTGCTCTGATGCATGACTCCTAGGAATGAATGTTTCACTCGCAAAATGTTCTCGTGTGCCACCTAATGAACGAGAAGATCAGTTGTCACATTGTTCATCGCTGTCAGCATGCACCGTCAACAGTGGTTGTATCGCGCTAAGACGTGCCATGTCAGTGTATAGTAACAGACATTCGTTCCCTCAACAAGTACTTGTTCTAGTATTTGTTGTTGTAATCCTGTAGTTTAAATACCAGCAGGTGCTGATCCTCGTACGGAGCACTGATCCATTTTGAAAACTGCAGCCAGGTGCTGGAAGTATGTGTAGGAATTGGGGCACTGAAGTATTTTGATAGCACAAGGCAAGTCATTGGAGGTGTTGATACCAAGCTTGTCAGAGTCATCATCACTTTGACTGTGAGCATATCGACAAAGCGGGTGATTTTGTTGACAATTTTTCTATATGTAAGTAGTGACTGCCGTGCTTTGTCCCCACTTCCAAATCCCAATGCTCACAAAAAGTTGGCTAGACGTCATCCAATTGCGTGATCTTCTTCTTCTCATTAGATTTCTTGTCCACAACAACATCACTCCAGGCAGGAGGCTACAAGCACCTTTAGTATTCCATTTTGGATGAGTAAAAAAAGGTTAGGATGCTTAATAGCCCACTTGCTCATCGACTCACTTCTCGCTAAGAGTTCAAAAATAAAAACTGTCGGTTTTAAATGAAGTAAGCAAGACAACCTGAGAATCAAATGCTGCGATACGTAAAGCTGATAAGCTTGCACGTCAAGAGAGAGCGTTCCGTCTAAGCGATCACCAGAATTCCACCTTGCATCAATTAACTTTTCAGGATAAGGTTCGCATATAGTTGCCACAAGCTTGGCCTCCGCATCTAACCCAAATATGACATCCTCTGTAGCAATATGATTGTGTGCCTAATTTTATGCACCTTTAGTTGTTCGACATTCACCACTAATTTTCGAACGAAACCACTACCAGTAAGTGTCGGGATAATATGTCAAAGGGTGATGGCTCCAATTCGAACATGAATGGATTTATTCAATTCAAACAAATTCTCCTCAACTCCGTTGCAGGAGAGCGATACTTAGCGCTGGAATGTACACTCCAATCACTGGAAACGGCTTCTGCGACCCTAATAACTCGACGACCTTCAGCTTTGCCTGTGATGGCGGCGCAATAGATCGGCTTAGAACACTGAGTCCTCGCTTCAATACCAAGATACGTCAAATCTTGGCTTTTGCTGATCAAGTCGCAACATACGCAGGTCAATTCTCAATTTTGTCTAAGCAACAGACAATGAATTTCACTCTTGTTTTGCCAACTTCGTTCGCAGCAAAGGGCTCCTCTTCAAGACTACATGTTACATAAAGCGGCAATCAAATGCCTCGACATTGAATAATATGCCGAATATCCCCACACATGACCTATGTAGTCTTTAAATGGGCCTTTTCTTCAATATTCTGTTGTTAGTTGAAGGAGCTTGATCAAATGGATCTGGCATTAAACTTAGAAACCTGCCAAATCTGCAGCCAATCCACCGCTGCGGCTAGAGGGAGATAGATAGCTTAAAACTACAGTATTGCACCAAGACAGCAGCACATAATTCGACCCAACAACACTTGTAGGACTCTTACCAAAGTACTTCCAAAGCTTTTCGCATACATGCTTTCCATCTCCGTCGGCAAACAAGAAAATAGTACAAAATCTATCATTGAAGGCACCGCTTACTCTTTCTGGTTCTCTCGGGCATGCAGTACTCATATGACATCCGCACGTTTTCGTGAATATGCGTCGGCCAAATATGGCATTGCTTTCTTTACCAGAGGCTTGACCCATGTAAGTCACACCCAGTAGAGTTACGGACGTAATCGGTACTCCTGGACAGCGACATGTTTGGTGTCTACACGCTGCACCATCTACCTTCTATAGGACGCAGTTGAGCGAATGACGGCTCAAAGGTTATCAATTTTTCTCAAGTTTTAACCAATGATATCCACTAACGTTCAACCAGCAACAATGACTCGCGCTCCGAACATTCTCGTTACGGGTACTCCTGGCACGGGCAAAACGTCCATGTGTCAGCAGCTCGCGGTGCGTTGTCCCGAGTACCTTTCAAGCAACAGTTTTTGTTATGTTGTGTGCATCCATTCGCACCTTTTTTGACTACCTCTTGATGCCTACAACTTCTAAAATTCCTGCAGGAACGTTCACAGTATCTTTCGCATGTAAATGTCGGCGACTTGGTATGTTTTACTGTACTATTAACAGGCGTTAGCTTTTTGATTGTTTAATATCGACAAGGAGGAGATATAGTGTCCTTATTGCAATGTGGCCTTGCTGTAGGTAAAGGAGCGTGGGCTTCACAGTGGTCGCGACGAAGAGTTCGACTGCTTCGTACAGGACGAAGATAAAGTCTGCGATGAGATGGAGGATTTGATGGCGGAAGGAGGAAAATTGGTGGATTTTCATACATGCGACTTCTTTCCAGAGCGATGGTTTGACCTCGTAGTCGTGCTACGTGTGGACAATACGACGCTGTTTGACCGGTTACAAAAGCGTGGGTACTCGGACAAGAAGATTGCCGAGAACGTCGAATGTGAGATCATGGAAGTAGTGCTACAGGAAGCTCGTGAAAGCTATGCAATGGAGATTGTGCAGGAGTTATCGAGTCGAACAGTGGAGGATATGAATAGCAACATTGAACGTGTGCTCTTGTGGGTACAGCGTTGGATGATGCAGCAAGCTGGGACCTAATTACATTGACATGGCTCTAGATACATAGAAGTGAGGAAATATTACGTGAACAAACAGTCGGGGACATATTGGATGGCGTATGTTTAGCTTACTGGTCATTGAGCATCCTTGAGATACATTTTTGCCGTCGCAATTGGGTCAAGTCCTTACAAATAAAACGTGCTGAGTCGCGCAATCGTCACATCTCGCTGCTCGGCCTCAATAATGGTGCCGTCACTAAATGTGGCGCTGTGGCATCAGGTTGTCTTTATTAGATCACCTGTATCAGGCAAAATCTAACATCTTTATAGCCAAGGCATAAGTCAACAACAACATTCTTAAGACAAGGGGCATTAAGTTTACGAGTGACAGGAATTACGTTTTGCAAGACCTGACGCAAGTTCACTACTCCAAGGAAAAGAAGAATACGTGCCAGCCGCAATTGATAGAAACTTTCGTCGTTCTTAAGTTGACGCAATACACATCGCTCGTCTCCTGACGCTGTTTAAACCAGCGTTATTGAAGTTTAGTCACTTTGCCGACTTTTCTGCTTGTAATCTTGCAAAGTCCTGCTTGATAAAGACCAGCGCCTGTGCTACGTCGTCCACAACTTTGTACGCCGGATGCTCCTCGTGATTATTTGGCCCATTGTGCATGCCCGTCAACGTAAGCACAGATTTCCATCTACCACCAGCCTCGTTGGCGCCATGGATGTCCGTCTTTGGGTTGTCTCCGATCATATAAATGCGTTCAACATTGTCATGCTGTGCGTCAATGAGCGTCTCAGCAAACGTGAACGATGTGCGCTGAGGCTTACCAAACAGTGTCTTTTTTAGCATGTGTCCCGTTGTACGAGTAAATAGATCCTCCAAGACAGCGTGAAAAGCTCCTGCACCATACCGTGGGAGATGAAATTCACCCACATACTGAAAGTCCGAGCACGCCGAATACAGCGGGATATGTTGACGTTCACCATTGCCATCTCCTTCGACTGTCCGTTGTCCCAATAGCCCATTGGGTGAGCACAAGACGTCCATGACAAGCTGCAGTTCTCTCCCCCAATAGATCGGGTCAATGAGCACAAAAACAGCAGCGAACGGCTGCTTATCAAAACGTCCGTCATGGTGTAGGAGCTCAGTCACGTTCACATCCGGGTACATAGTAGGAAAATGACGATGTAACTGATCCACTGTTATAACGTGCTTGAAGCCGTAATTGGCCATCACTTTTCTCATCTCGTTACAATCTTTTCCGACTGCTAGTACCAGTTCATGGCCGTGTTTATTCACTAGTTGACGCATAGGCGTATGACTCATGCAGATAAACTCAGTAGGTATTGATACATTACCACCCAAGATTCGTTCAAGTTGGCGCGCTTTTTTGTCTTCTGCGTAGCCACCACCATTAGTCATAATTGCAAACGGAATGTTGGTCGCCTTAAGCTCTACTAAAACCTCCCGTGCCCCTGGAATTGGTGTCTTGCCACGCAGTAGCACACCATCTACATCAAAAACAACGCCAAAGGTAGACGACGCATAGCGACGACGATAAGCAGAAAAGATGTTACAACGCAGTACGGATAGAGTTCGGACTAGGACGTGCATAGGAATTTCTTACTGACTGGAAGATAAAATCGTCATTGAGACGCGTTAGAAGTAGATTGTAGGGGTAGGGTGATGGTTACGCGAAGGTCGCATCTGATTTTGCGCAAACATGTACAACTTATCGCAGTGGGTGTTGCAGTTCAGTAATTAAGAGACTGACTGCTTCTTTCTCACGCTTTTACAATATGTGGATGTTATCATTGCATGAGCTACACGAGACATTATATCTAACATTGTCTTTATCAAGCTACTTCCACGTACTAATGACTGGCTTTACCACACAAAAAAACAAGCAATAGCTATCGAATCATAGTAAACCTGTTTTTACTCTTATAATGTTTGCGCAATTTGTATTCATATCATTTTCTACACGTCGTCCTTCCTCTGCCCTCACATGTCGCAAATCCACTTACACTCTACCACTCATTATTCAAATTTCCACGTTTGACTCGCATTAGAATGACGTCAACAACAACATCTTCAACTTGTATGAGCCGACCACTCACGTTACCCGAAAAGATCTTAACCCATTGGGCTGTAGGTCTTACAAAACCTCAAGTCATTCCTGGTCAAATGATTTGTGTCAAAGTACAATGGACATTAGCCTGTGAAATCACATGGAAATCTATGGATAAAACATATCAAGATATGGGTCGTCCACGTATATGGCGGAATGACCGCTTTTGGCTTGCTGTTGATCATACTGTCGATCCACGTGTAAACCACCAGCCACGTCAGCAAATGATGATCAAAGCATCGGAAGATTTTGCCAAGGAGGCACAACTGACGAATTTTCAACCACCCAATACAACGATTCTACATACAGAATTCTATCGTCAACGTGCCCAACCTGGTCAAATCGTGGTCGGTGCCGATTCACATTCATGTAGTACTGGAGGTCTGGGGGGCTTTTGCTATTGGTCTCGGTGCTGCAGATGTTGTCATGCCTCTTGTGACGGGAGAGACGTGGATTAAGGTGCCTGAGACGGTCTTGATTGAGTTTGTTGGCACGCCTCCTATTGGAATGGGTGGTAAGGATGTCATGCTCTATACGTTGGGCCAGCTTAAGTGCAACACTGTGGCTATTGGCCGTTGTGTGGAGTGGGGTGGCAATATTTCGGCCCTCTCATGCGATGCTCGTTTTGCTATTAGTAATATGACGGCTGAGTTTGGCGGTATTGCTGGTGTTTTTCCTGCCGATGAGTGCACTGCTGCGTATATTTCTAAGCGCCCGGACCATAACCAGGACGCATTGTACTTTCGTGCTGACAAGGACGCTGAGTACGCTGAGAAGTTCCAGATCAATTTGGACAACCTTGAGCCTCAAGTGGCTCTGTTCCCATCGCCAGACAATGTCAAGCCCGTGTCAGACGTTGTGGGTATGAAACTTGACGGCTGCTTTATTGGTGCTTGTACTACTGCGGAGGAGGACCTGGTTCTTGGCGCTCTTGTGCTCGAGGCCTGCCTGAATCAAGGCATGAAGCCAGTAGCTCATGGCCAGCGTCGAGTGACTCCTGGTAGTCAGATCATTGTAAACAATTTAAAGAAGCACGGGTTGATCGACGTGTACGAGAAGGCTGGCTTCGTTGTCGGTGCTCCAGGCTGCAGCTTCTGCCTAGGTATTGCTGCCGATGTTGCTGGGGAGAACGAGGTTTGGCTTAGCAGTCAAAACCGGAACTATCGCAACCGTATGGGCAAGGGCTCTATTGCTAACCTTGCTTCAGCCATTACGGTTGCTGCTTCCAGTTTTGCAATGGAGGTGACGGATCCAACCCCTTTCCTCAAGCTAATTGACGTTGAAAAGTTCAAGTCGGCTGTGCCCAAGCAGCCCACGGTATCCATTGCAATTGCTGATGCGAATCCGGAGATATCAGACTCTTCGGCTGAAGCCAATGGCAAAGCTGATGCTGAGGATGCTGCTTCTCTGGCAACGTTTTCAGGCTCTATCAATGGCCGCGTTCAGGTCTTTGGTGATAACATTGACACCGATGCGATTCTACCGGGCGAATTCCTGTGCGAGAACGACGTTGAGGCGTTGGGTAAGGTCGCTTTCCTGCACACAAACCCGGACTTTCGTGAGAAGGTGAAGCAGGGTCAAAACATTGTTGTTGCGGGTCATGGTTTTGGCTGTGGTTCATCACGCGAGCAGGCTGTGACTGCCATGAAGGGCGCTGGTGTGAAAGCTTTGATTGCTCGCTCATTTGGATACATTTTTTCGCGTAATTACCAGAATTTTAGTCTGGTAGGCATCCAGCTTGACGACGACCGCTTTTATGAGCTGGCCAAGGAGAACGTTGATATCACTGTGAACATGACTGGGCGCACGATTGAGGTGGGCGGAGAGACATTTCGCTTTAATATGTCGCTCTTTGAGGAGCGTCTGCTTGCTGGAGGAGGTATAATGCCATTGTACAAGAAGTTTGGCAATCGTCTCTTCCGTGTGGCAGTGCAAAACCCTGTGACCAGCAAGGGCAGCTGTGGTAGCAGTGATTGCTCGAGTAAACAGACGACTCCTGCGTCAGCAGTAGCAGACGCTTCAAAGGATCTTTCGTGGTAAAAACGTCAACGTAGTAGGCGAGGCATTAGAACAATGATACTTCATGCGTTTGTTATGTTCACAGCACTTGGCTTAGTGTTAAGGATCCATGTTGATCGATACTTTTTATTGAGAGATAAGCTATGCAATAAGAAGAGTTCGACAGCGTGTTGCGGGATTGGAACATTTTTCAAGTCAATGCAGAACACAACGAATGTCATTTCATCTTAATTTATCTCAATCATGATGATATTTTGCCGCTAAATTCATGTGTTGCGCGATCCATCAAAAGCTTTGCACCATCTTATCAAGCAAGACCTAACGAGTATACCTGTGTATTGTACACACATACCTGCCACACCATTGTGGTGTGGCTGTACCTTGGGTAGATTTGATGTGACCGTACCTAAGGTACAAAGGGTCGCATCGACGTGGTCATTATTGTTGGAATAATTACTGACACAGCACTGCAGTGGTATGACAATAATTATATACTCGGTTTAAGTATAATGAATATACATGTTTACATAACAATAGGCTACACAGCCAGTAAATAGTGACTAGAAGATAAACATTAAATAAACCAGATTCAAACCTGCTCTGAATAGCACTAGTTGCTAAAGTGTTCTATTGCTTGAAAGAAAAAATACAGTATCTCTGATACTGGTCTCTTGCCGATGTGGTAGAGTGGGTTCTCAAAACTGCGTAATGGGACCCCAAGCCACTCACTGTGCCGGACTGCCGACTGTCGGAGGGGGTATCCCGATGCCGCGTATAGACCTTCTCTCGCCTTGTGTACCCGTCGGCTGGCGGGTTACACTCTTCGGAGGACTTGATTGAGATGTGGTGTCGGCCTTGAGAGAGATCGACTGACCTTGAGGTGCCTCGAGTGGATATACTTCACTAGGTAGGCGGATAGGTGGCCACTCGGTCGACTAGGTCGAGAGTGGACTTATAACCAAATTCTTCAGGGGAGATACTCAACCCTGGCCTTTTCCTTCCCGATATCTCAGGGGTGTTAACCGCCTGGCGTTTACCTGCTCCCGGACCACTAGGGTAGGAAGACCGCTTCCGATAGCGGGATGAGTTGGGGTGCTACTCCGACGAACCCACAGTCCAAATATATCCTGGGGTTCTATTCGCACTTGGGTCTTACCACACAATTGTCTTCGACGGGGGGCCAAAATGTATCGCTTCCCGGAACAGGTGCGTAGACTTAGTAAGTACCTTGGAAGCACGACGGAGGTGTGCTACGTAGATCGCAAATTGAGTAGTATTTAATATGGTCATATCTGTTAACTTCTTTACTATATCTTTACCCCAGAGACCTGATTCTTGATTCTGCTTGCCGAGAGGCCGAGGGGCCGGGAGACTGAGGGGCCGGGTGACCAAGGGGCCGAACGACCGAGGGGCCTACGGGTCGCGGGTCCATCGACCGAGGGACCAGGTTCTACCAACGAAATATTAGGGTCTATAAATGAGGGATCAGGGTTAACCTCGATAAGACTGGGGTCCACCTCGAGAAACCGCGGCCCATCAGACCCACCGCAGTTATCTCCTCTGAATGGAGCACGCTTAAGCCGTTCAATCTCCTCGTCCAACGGTTGCCCCCGTCCCTTTTAGCGCCCAGTCTCTCTTCCCTAACCTAACGGTTGCTCCTCCTGTGTGGGTCCTCTTTATTTGACCCAACGGTCCTCTGGCCTACCAGTTCTTTGAAAGCTTCAGCACACAGACTTAGCTGCTGCAACCAATATAGACAAGCTTGTAAAGCTAGCCTTAGAAGGGTTAAGAACCCTGAGACATAGAATCTTTTTTGAGCTTGTCTTACTCTGCACTTAGTGCATAATTAGCTTGGCTACAGTAGCTCTGCTACACCTGGTGGTACTTGTAGTCAATCATGCACCTGGGTTTGAAACTACTTCTCTGTGAGAATGGACATCAAAGAGATGTCAGCGGCTGGCCTGTCACAGGCACAGCAGGAAGGGTTGCAAAAGCCGCTCCCTATCCTTGGACCTAAGGGCGTAGAATGCCTCATCGCCCAAGGCGAGGAAGAGGCTAACAAGCGTATTCATATGCTTGAAGAATATAACAACGCTATAGTCGAGAATGTAAAGGCACAGATGCTTTTTTCTGCGTCTACGCCCATGGCCACTATAGCGCAGGAAGCAGTCCGCGGACCAAAATCCATACATATTGAAGTCGACAAGTTTGACGGCAAGGAAGGTGACAACCTTATGATGTGATTCCGACAGGTTGAGTAGGCTAAGTTTGTAGCCGACATCACTCATAAACCGTATCGTGTTGGCTTGGCCACGGGTAAGCTGGGTGGATTAGCCAAGCAATAGGTATTCACATGCGATGCATCATTGCAAGATGCATGCACAACATGGGCCAATCTGAAAGCTCAGATGATCCGGCAGTATGCACCGCCAAACTAGGCACACCGAAATCGGCCGCAAGTTTTGACGTGTCGCCAAGGCAAGCGTGAGTTTGCGGCATATGTACAAGAGTTGAGAGCTCTCATTGCTGCCATTGTCATAGATCCTATGCCTGAGGCAGTGAACGTCACGGTCTTCAATGAGGGCCTCCCAATTGGCGTTGCCAGAACGAAAGTCTTTCGAGTAAACCCGTCCTCGTTAGAGGAAGCTGTTGGGGGTGGTATGGAATACGGAGACCAACTTAAAGGCCGCTAGGCCTGCCACATATAACTACTCGTCTGATGGGTCTGTTCCCATGGACTGTAGTCAAGTGGAAGATGAAAAAGCTGGGTCAAGCTGCGGAGCAGCAAACTGTGCTCAGATGTTATATCTGCAAGAGCACAGGCCATTTCATGGCAAAATGCCCTGCAAGAAAGGCATATTTGGCCTCAAAGGGCCGTCGACCCATGGGTAAACCTTCTGGTTTGTCTCGGGGAAACGGCGGAGCCCAGTAGGTCGCGGGGCGCCCTAGCGGGGAAGAACTGAGTTCTATTGAAGCTTTTAGGAGGTCAAAGCAAGCAGTGCCTCACCCGGAGACCCACACTCTCAGAAACGGAACGAGAATGCAAGCCAGGCTTTCTTGTCGTTGAAGGGACGGTAAGGGCTATAAAAAGCCATGGATCATTTTGATCGATTTGGGGGCGTCGGGCAGTTATGTGCGCCGTGCCACCGTGGAAGATAGTCAGCAGTATGCTGAAGAGCTTGTAAAGCGTAAAAGTGACACATTCACAGTTTGCTTAGCGACTGGTACGCGTGTTACGGTACCCAAAGTCCCGATGGACTTAAATGTAAAGTTCTTGGATTTTGACATCATGGAACGCTAATAGGTCTTAACATTGTACATCCCTCAATATTATATTGAATATCATTCTTGTGAGGAATCGGTGTTTGAGCCGGGATAGCGGCTGCATTCAGCCTGTTGCAAGCATGCACTATTCGCCACTTCCCATTAGGATTTTTCACACAAAACGTCGGCGTAACGTGAGGAGACTTACTCTCACGCACCATGCCAGCCGCGTGGCTGGCATGAAAGAACTCGTCAATGACGTCACATTGTTCGTGTGGCAGCGGCCACTGTCGCGTCACACAGTATTTGGTTCCTGTAAACAAGTCCAACTCATGACGTACACCTCTATCCGGAGGATACCTCGTAGGAGGTTCTTTGGAAACGACATTGCTATACTCCTTCAACAAAGGATAGCAATAATCCGACGGGTCCTCAGGATCTGTGATCCACTGCGCGCATTCAGAGCCTCCTTCGTATCTTCAAGAACTGCTTTATCCAAAACCAATGAGCAGTTCAACTCCTCCTCAGGTCGAATAACGACCACTTTGGCAATGTTGCCTGCCTGTAAAGCACTGCCAAACTCGACAAATGACAACTCTTCCAGCTGTAACAGAGCACTTACTGTGGGTATAGGTGAAAGAGCCGACGGCTCTTCAACATCCCCATTCAAGCCATTGACGAGTGTATACAGCTGCTCGCTATCACCGTAGGTCTCGATGTTAGTATCTCTTCTCTTGATGCTTTCAGCATCCGACGAAACATCGCCTACAGGCATACACACCTCACGGTCAAATACCACTTCGTTTGCTGACTGCACCCCACCCTCTTGGGTCAAATGCCTCGTCATGAGGTGCTCGCATCTCGTTTTCATCAAAGCCAACCGTCATTATTTACTTTGCCCGACCCTCTTGGATCAATGCCTCGTCCCTAGGTGCTTGCACCTCGTTGTCCTCAAAGACAATATCCATTGGTGACTTCTTCCGACCCTCCAGGGTCAGTACCTCGTTGTTAGGTGCTTGCATCTTGTTGTCCTCAAAGACAACATCTAGTTGTGACTTTATTCGACCCTCCAGTGCAAGCACCTTGTCATCAGGTGCTTGCACCTTGTTGTCCTCAAAGGCAACATCCTGTTGTGAGTTTACTCGACCCTCCAGGGTTAGTACCTCGTCACCTATGTCACTCGGAATCGCGCCCAGGACTATTGTCCGGAACGCTTACAGTGTCTACAAAGTCGGATAGCCCGACATTCAACATATTGGCTGACTCGATCCAATATCCGCGCCAAAAGTGCTTTTGCTTTCTAGCAGAGGTATGCTCAAGAAGCAAGTGTCAGAACACTAGGGTGCAAAAAGCGTGAGTGCAAAGCACAAATGATCATAGATTGAGTGTCGTAACACAAAGCTGTGCACGCAATTGCAAGAAACTTATTGCGAGGCAAGCGAAATGAGAAGAAAATGAGTCGACAGAACTCCACATAAAGTTAAAAAATCGTGGGTACGCTGGGTACCACGGATCGGTGGCGGAGGGTGTAACGGGGTTACAAAGTGGAGTGTATTGTACATACACACCTGCCACAGCATTTTGGTGTGGCTGTACCTTGGGTACAGTGGTAGGTTTGATGTGACCGTACCTAAGGTACGAAGGGTCGCTCGTGGCAGAGCCGCGTGGTCACTATACTTAGTTAGGTATAGTGACTATATATGTTATATACTCATAGGCTACAGAGCCAGATAAAATTCGCTAGCTTAAAGAATAGAGCAGGTGCTTCTATATTTAGTGCTAGAAGATAAAAATAAACCAGTTTCAAACCTGTTCTGAAAAGCTTTGGTGCTAATGCGTTCCGTTCCTTAGTAAAAGCAATTGATCATTGATACTAGTCTCTTGGAGACGCGGTTGTTTACAACCAACAGCCGTAAGCTTGCAAAGCTAGCCTTGGGAGGGTTAAGAACTCTAATACGTTTAAGCTATTTGAGATTGTCTTTCTCTGCACCTAGTGCATAAGTAGCTTTGGTACAGTAGCTGGGCTACAGGATACTTCCAAATATTCGCGCAACAGCGAAAAAAATATGAGAAATCCTCGAGCGATAGGAAAAACGACCGCGGATATCCTTCCCTACCCCCGCTATTTTTGCAATTCTACGTCAGCATTTCAGTCGCCGAGCCGATCGCCGAGCGTAAATCTCGGTCTAACGAAGCGAGCATGCCTAGAACGTGCATTGATTGACCCCGTCCAGGTGCGTCAGCGGCCGATCGGGACTGATCGGTGTGGTGCCCGGCCCTTTTGCGGTCATAGAGCCATTGTCTTGACTTTGGGCTAAATAACTGATTCGACGTGTCATTTGCGGAGTGTCCCCGTGAAATCCGACGTCTCAAGCCAGCAGATTGATCCAGAGGGGAAAGAATGAAGTAGTCGTAATAAAACCCTCCAGAAATCTTGCCAATACTTAACGGTTAAAATAGACGGTGTGTTATCTATATCAAATATCTTGGTTGACAGTAACTCGAAACATCTGCTCATGGTTGATATAAGCCATTCTATTAGCTCACTTAAGTGATCCAATCAACGATAGATGCGCACAATGGGTGGCCAGCAAATGGTTAGCATGCACATCTGTACTTAGATATGATCTAGTAAGGTAAAAACAGATAGCTATCTTGTAACAGGTTTAGCAATATCAAATTCACTTTTTTCTTTTCTTATAACTATGCGTCGTCACTTATTCGTATACACTTCCCTCTGCCTGTATACGTAACATGCGCCTGTAACCGAATGTACCGTACAGCACGTATCAAGTACGATATGTGCCATACATCTACACAATTTATAGCTGACACATTAAATTCCATAAGAAGATAGTTTCTATCAAGAAAATTACAAAGTAGGCAACAGACAGGACACGATTAGCGTTAGCGTTCCTGCAGTGTCTCTACGTGATTGGTTATAATAGAAATAAACGCACTTCTCCACCTATCAATACTTATCACCTCTTGTTTAGTGTTTCATAGAAGGTCGCGGATTCCAGCCCTAAAAATAGTAAACAAAGTTCAAATAGACCTTACGGAATCCAATTGCGTGCTTCTCACGCTTCCTCGTAAGACCAACGTGTGAGCTAGGCAACGGAGCTCTCCCACCGCTACACTGGTAGCACTTAGTAGTCCGTCCAGAGTTATGAATGAAGAGATGATACCTTCTCCTTCCATGGAGACTCGTGGCCACGAATCGTTTACCCATCTCACTTACGAGGAGTGGGATGTTGTTCACCGCCTTGCAGCGATGCTGGTGAAGATGCTGTTACGACGACGCTGAGCGCAGTGTCTCCGAAGCAACAGCAAGAAGTTGCTGAAGAGTTCATGGTACGCAAGTTCGCCGATGCGAAGCGGCGCGGACGAACTATTGTTTGCGATCACCTCGGGCAGACGCCGTCAAGATGGAGATGATCTTCTACTGGGATGTCGGCGCGAATCGAATCCCGCTCAGTTGCTGGTTTCGGGAGATTGACATTTCGATCGCCTCCAGGTTGATCGAAGCGATTTTAGGGAAGGTGAGATTTCTTCTATTCTGATTGCCTGGAAAGGCAAAAAGCGGGCACTAGACAAGCTGGTTGTGGTCCAGCACGCTTATTTGGCTCTGGATGCGATACGGAGCGACCTCCGGCCGGCGTTTGAACCTCCTCAAGACGAGGTGGGGCTTCGCCTTGGGATTTTTAACCTTATGCAAAAGAAGCTCGTGATGCGCGACTACGTCCAGCGGACACGCCATCCAGATTTTGTGTACCGACACGAAGCCCGTCGACATGGCATCACAAGTTTACGTCTTTGTTTTCGGTATCGTGAAGGGATGACGCGGTACTGCCTCACGCGCGCTGAACCGTCTTCTCGAAGAGGCCTTCTCCTTCGCGCTCCACGAAGACTACGTAGCGGAGTCGTTGTACGCCAGGCCTATTGTGACTGACGTACGCCTGTCGACTTCCGAGCCCACGGCAATTGAAGCTGTTGAGACATCGAGGATCGACGCTTTCTTCCTTTTCGTCAGAGTGAAGATCGGTGAAATCGTCCGATGATGTGTTTCCGTTGTCGCAAGACGGGTACCGCGCGGCGGCCTGCCGCGCTCCAACCCCGTTCTCGCTGCGGTTAAATGAGCTAAGTCGTTTTCCTGTGCAGTCGAAAAACGGCGACGATCGTTATGCGCGGGGCGCTCTACTGGGTGAATTGGAAGGAATGCGCCGACGGTGGTGACATATACTTCTAGCTCCTCTCGCTTCAAGCGCAACTTCACCACCGCCACGTCCAACAAGGACATAAGTCGGATTATCCTCAGTAGGACGTCAGTCGACCGCTTTGCGCCTTTCTGAGCTTAGGCGTCACAATAAGCTTCGTTCGCGCTGACAGTTTGAAGATTTTTCCCTTGAGGTTGGGCGTTCGAGAGCTCTTGAAAGATATGGTCGAGTATGCTGACTGCAAACCGCGCACGCTTTGACAGCGCTTAGTGTTTGTGCCTTATCACATTGACGTTTTGAGAAAAGCGATGAGATTCTGGTCATCGACTTAAGTGGATCATTCAAGTGCAATTACGGGATGCCGTGGATGGCACGGCATCGTCCAGACATTGATTGATTGGCTCTACCGCACGGTTCTGTCACGTGACATCAATATCACAGCTGCTCTCGCCCACCTCACCAGGTCAGCGAAGATGTGTCGTCACGTCGTTGTCGTGAGCCCCGACGTCATGGCTTGCACTCCATACGAAGAGATCTATGGCTCTTCGTGCGCGGTGAGCACTCCAGTGACTTACACCCCGTAGTATCACGGTCATTAACCGCACCCAATAAGTGGCCTTTGGTCCGTCATGGACGACCAGTGACCTCCGTGCATTTCAAGACAAGTAAGGTTGAGCAGTCTCCCTCGAAATCCAGCTCATTGGCGCTCGGTGTCTAACAAGGCTCAGGTCGAGCAGCGGATCCCTCCAGATCCAGCGCAGCGGCTCTCGGTGCTCAGGTGGCTCCCTAATTCGAGAAACACTTTGGTCTAGCAAATCCCGAGTTAAGCGTTGACAAGTCGCCCACGCGCACTGTCTCCCAGCGCCGTCATGATTGGCGAGCGCGTTATAGTTCCTCGCAGCAGGCGTGGGTTACTGCTCCCGCGCCAGTGTTTGAGACCATCAGTGTTGTGAATCTGACTGGCTCTGGACTTAGCAGCCACTCGCTCCAGGTCGCGAGTCCTCCTCGCGATGCGACTGGCATCACGCAGCTCCCTGAGGTTATTGGGGTGATATAAGGCGTGAGGTGGAGAGGTGAGATCCAACAACTATGTGTTGTTGATCAGAACTCGACGTTCGCGGACCACGAGCACCCGGAAGGGATGGAGCCAAAGTCTGCACGCGGAGAGCTCTTAGCGGTACAGTCATGGAAAGAGTTCGCGTCTTCAAAGAATCCGGTTCTCGCGCTCGCGCGCGAATTTGCCGACGCTTTACCGTACACGGTCCCTGCTGTCCTACCTGCGGTTTGAGCTGTGAAACACGAGATCTACCTCGTGTTAGAATCGGAGTATTGCAAGACGCGGCAGTGCCCGCTTCCACGTGATCAAGTCAATGTGATCGACGATATTTTTGAAGGGCGGAGACAAGTGGTCACGGGCAAAAGAGCGTCTCGCCTCATTAGAGTACCACCTATGCGTCAAGAAGGCTACAGGTGTCTGGCACATCGTTCATGACCTTAACAAGCTGAACGACTCTAAAATTCCCGTTCAGAGACCAATACCATGCAACTACATAGTACTGGATACCATGTCGGGCAGCACGACCTTTTTAACGTTAGGTCTGACATGCGGCTTCCTGTTAAAATAACAATTAACACAGCACTGACCAAAGTGGTCTTGGCCATTTTGGTGCAGTGGTGTATCAATAAAATTCTCATACGTCCAAAAGACCTTCCGCTAACGCTGGTCAGCACGCTGAGTGGCATGCTTTGGGAGTGGCTCGTAATGCTGCAGGGGGCTGAAGAGCGCGCCTGCTACCTTTGATGGATGGTCTCCCACATTCTTTAACCGTTGCGTGACTTCGCGCCTAGCTACTCCGACGACATTTTCGTGCATAGTCGCACCGCTGAGGAAGCGACGGACCTCTATGTCCACCTGGGTCGCTTCCGGAAAGTCTTCGGAGCGATGCGGACAAACAATCTGTACGCAAATTTGAAGAAGGTATCTTCTGGGCTCCGCAAATACCGGTATTAGGCAGCTAAGTCATGTTCGCACTGATACCGTAAAGATATCTTCGATCTATCCCTGGCTCGAGCCCGCGAATCCGAAATAATTACTGCAATGGCTAAGTCTCGTCAATTACCTGCATCACTACGCAACGGATTTTGTCGCTGTGTCCACTAATTATCACAGCTACTGAAGCAAGACGACGCACCCACGTGGCATTAAAAGATATTCGATGCCGTGAAGAAGAAGCTTTCCTCGGCTCCTGTTCTCTCTATACCAAATCATTCCAAGTTTTGTCACGTCGTGTGTAATCGGGGAAGTTCCTCAAGCCACTGAGTAATCCTGCTTTCAAAATGGTCGCTTGGTTGTCCGCTCAGGTGATGATCTAGCCTTTCAATCTTCATATCCTCACTCCAGACAAAGCCAGACGCTGCTGCGCAAAATTTATCTGGCGGAGGAAGTGTTGCTGTAGCCGAGCTACTGTAGCTTCGCTACTTATGCACTATGTGCAGAAGAAGTAGTCAAACTACTGTAGCAAAGCTACTTATGCACTATGTGCAGAGAAAGACAAGCTCAGAGAGCTTCTACGTCTTAAGGTGTTTAACCCTCCTAGGCTAGCTCGTAACTTGTGCCTATCGTTATTAGCAACCGAGTCTCAGAAAGACTAGCATCAAAGATACTGGTTCCTTAGAATGAATAGAACGCTCAAGCTGTAAGGATTACAGAGCAGGTTTGAAACTGATTTATATTTATGTTTATCTTCTAACACTAAGTATACAAGCTTCTACTCTATACTTAGTGCTAGTCACTATTTACTGGCTCTACAGCCTGTTATTATTATGCAAACATGCATAGTCACTATATTTTAAATAAGTATAGTGACCACGTGGCTCTCTGCCACGATGTGACCCTTCGTTCTTCAGTTACGGTCACATCACCTACTTTGTACCCAAGGTACAGCCACACTACATTGGTGTGGCAGGTGTATGTAAAATACACACCTTCGTGTAATTCCGTTACACCCTCGCTCACCAATCCGTGGGACCCGACGTACCCACAAATTTTTGCACTTAATTGAAGGCATCAATTTCATTTTCTTCTCATTTTGCTTGCCTCGCAATAAGTGCTTGCACTTGCGTCTAAAGCTTCTTTGTTTTTAACACTTGCTCTTTGAGCACCCGTGCATTGCACACACGCTTTATAAGCATCCTTGTGTTACGACACTCGCTCTTTGAGCATACAGTGCATTGCACTCACGCTAAAGCATTAAGTGTTACGACACTTGCTAATAAGCGTTAAGTGTCGCGCACTTGGTATTATTAATACCCTTTGTGCGTTTACGAACACTTTCTTTCACAGCACTAAGTGCCTAGCACTTTCTTTTAAGCATTACAGTGTTCACAACACTTGCTTTAAGCATTACAGTGTTCACAACACTTGCTTTTATAAAGCACTTGTCTCGATAGCGCTTATTCCATCATGGATGAAGCAATGCGTCACGACATCTTTGGAGACGATGACAGTGACGTCGCCTCTACGGGCGGCGGAGTCGAGTCACATTCGGGTCAAAGTAACCCAAGATCATCACGCTCACCGAGCGAGGGACGTCGATCCCATTCTGTGTCTTCCCCTCTAAGGGACAACCTCTTTGCGCCAAACGCCTCTTCTTCCTTCGCGAGAGGGTACAGAAGAAGAGGTAACCAACCCTCTTGACGCTGCACAGCGTCGTCAACTTGATGACGAGGCCCAGGCGGCCGCCTTGGCACGGCCCAAACAAACAATTTCACGTCGTGATAATGTGTTTGTGCCTCGGGACCCCAATGAGGAAGCTCGACGAGCTGCATCGTAATCTTTGCGAACCTATATCATTGTGTTCCGTGCCCGTACGTCCTGCGAGAATGCAAATAGTGTTGCTCTTCGTCAGCGTCTCCTTACTCCCCAGGAGTTTACGATGAAATCGTATTAGGAGCGACTGTCACGACAGTTACGTGGGATGCCCGTGCACCCACTAAATGTGATACCAGTGGTACTTGCACCAGGTGAAACATCTGCACAAGATGATCACCAGTTCACCCATTGGTTTGAACAAGCTCTCAAGTTTGTCAAACTTGCGTTTAAGCACTAAAGCGCAAGACGTTTGATTGGAACGTCGTCTACGTTTTAACTTCGCTAAGCTCAAAGCGAAACGTCATTTACCTTTCCCATACAGGTCAAAGACTTGTGGGGGAAAAGCTTCTGAAGTTGTTGTCTGTACCTCTCACTCGAGTGATGTACCGGCGTTGTCATCTTCTAAAGGTCAGAGGCGAAGCCAGCCTACTGACCCTACTTCCACATCATCTGATGCTAGTAAACGTCCGACGACAGCTGTCGTCGCTTCTGACCGTCTTGGTCAAAAGCGTTAACGGCATCAGGGCAATCCTGCCGGAGGGGTACCTCATACTCCCACGAGTCATACGACTGGGGGTAACCCCTCCACTTCACCAAGTATTGGGTATGATCCAGGTGACGACGCCGAGCCAAGAGGCGTTCCACGTGGAACTGTTGATGAACTTGTTCATCAATCAACGTCAGAAGAGGTCGATGACCCATTGACCTCTCATCTCTCTGAGATTAAGTGTCGCCTGACACTCCTGGAGCGTGATGCCCTTGCATCGGTGAGGTCTCACCTGTCATCGCTCGATGACCGTGTCGATCGACACCGTCGGTCTTTTGAGCGTTATCGCTCTGAGACCTCGGATCACTTAACGGCGATGAGCGCTCTCAAGCCGAACTGCAATGTCAGATCGACCTCCTGATACGCCTTCAGCGTCCATATGCATCTCCGGTGCCGTATTACCCGCCTACTTTGGCCGAGGATATGGGGACAACCCCTCGAAGTCCACCGAGGCTGGGTTGAGATATGGCTTTAGCAAGCCCACGAAGAACACAGGATGTGTTCGCATCTTCTTTGGCAGGTTCAGCGTATAGGCTAAACCTTTCTTGCTTATGACCTTGAAAGGTCCAATAAAGCGTGGACGCAGTTTGGCTTTATATACCGCAGACACGGCACGGGTAGGTAAATTTCTAGCGTTTAATAAAACTAAATCTTCTAATTTGAACTCATGTTCGTTTTTCCTGCCTTTGGTATCCGCATGTTTCTTTTAAACATCCTGGCTTTCAGCCATAGCGTCTTTGACGTGACGTCTAAACGCGTTGACAGAAACGCTTCCACCTTTTTGCGTATCGCAACAGGGCTGATATCAGCCAAGCCTTCGGCTATCTCTCCCCCCACTAAGCCCTGATGTGGCAGGGGGTAGCGTTAAAGGAACGCGAGGGTTGACCAACCATTCACATAAAATGGGGCGAAGCCTGTCGAGGCATGCACCGTTTTGTTCAACGCAAACTCGACCAGAGGGAGCATCGCGCTCCATTGCTTGGATGTTTCAGCACAAGCACTGCGAAGCATATCGCCAATAACGTGGTTGACGCGTTCAGTCTGACCATCGGTCTGCGGATGATCCGCTGTGGACATGTCCAACCGAGTGTCGAGCACTTCACAGACGGATGTCCTAAACTTACCCGTAAAACAGGGGTCTCTATCCGAGACGATTGCCACAAGCAGTCCGTGTTGTCGAAACACACGATCCGTGAACAGCTTAGCTGTTCCTTCTCCGTCAATAGAGTCCGGCACTGCCGCTAAGTGAGCCATCTTGCTCAATCGGTCTACAAAGACCACAATCCCAGTGTTGCCTGCCGCATCACGCGGTAGGCCAAACACAAAGTCCATACTAATGGACTGCCACAACCCCGAGGGTACAGGCAAACCCTTCAAAGGCGCAGCCATATTAAGCGAGGGTTTCACCCGTTGACACGTTTCACACGTGCGTACGTAGGTACCAATTCATTTGTACAACTTGGGCCACCAATAATGTGTGCTCACCGAGCTGTAGGTCTTCTCACGACCTAAATGACCACCAAGCGGTGTATCATGAGCCTCATAAAGTATCTGATACTTGAGGTCCTCATCATGAGACACCACAACTCGAGGCTGGTCGTCCGACCCTGTACTATAGTACAACAGACCATCGGTCAGTGCATAACGATGTAATCTCGCACGATTACGTGGCGACAACTTCACCTTAGAGTTTTCAAACTCTGCACTACCTAGCGCCTACAGAATGGCAACACATGCCTAATCGCGTGCATACGCCACACGAATACGATCCGTTATTGACGAACTCACAACAGTGAGATGAGCAAGCTCATATTCAGGTCTACGCGATAACGCGTCAGCCAAAACATTCTGTTTATCCCGGCTTTATACTACACCTCGAAGTTATACTCCGCGAAAAAGGAGAGCCAACAAGCCATTCTATGCGAGAGATGAGGTGAGTGTGTCGCTGTGCGTAACGACGCATGATCGGTATCGATCATAAATGGCTTTGAGCCCAACAGGTGTACCCTGAACTTAACAAGGGCTTCTTCACCGCAAGTAGCTCCTTGTCATGAACTGGATAGCTCTTCTTTGTAGCTTTCAGCTGGCCTGCCCGGATTCCTCGCTTCCCAATGACGCATCTTAGATGGGAATCTCTTCCGCACCGAAGATGCATTTGTCAATATTGGCATATACCTTATGCACCCTCATGCAACTGAGCACAGCTCGCAGGTGCTCGATGTGATTCTTCACATCAGTTTTGCCATTTTCGGCTCGACCATGGACGACTACATTGTCAAAGTACGTCTGTGCATACGCCCTATGAGACCGAAACAACTGCGCTCACTAGACGATTGAACGTTGTAGGTGCGTTCGTAAGCCCTTGAGGCATCACTAGCCACTCCCAGAGCATACCGCTCGGAGTGCTTAACGCTGTCAGCGTGATATCGCTAGCTCGCATGAGCAGTTGGTGATATCCATCGACTAAGTCGAGGGCACTGTACATCGTACATCCCACCATATTGTTCTGAAGAACATCCTTGTGAGGAATCGGTGTTTGAGCCGGGATAGTGGCTGCATTTAGCTTATTGTAAGCATGCACTATTCGCCACTTCCCATTAGGATTTTTCACACAAAACGTGGGCGTAAAGTGAGGAGACTTACTCTCACGCACCATGCCAGCTGCGTGGTTGGCATGAAAGAACTCGTCAATGACGTCACATTGTTCGTCGTGGCAGCGGCCACTGTCGCGTCACACAATATTTGGTTCCTGTAAACAAGTCCAACTCATGACGTACACCTCTATCCGGAGGTATACCTCGTAGGAGGTTCTTTGGAAACGACATTGCTATACTCCTTCAACAAAGGATAGTAATAATCCGATGGGTCCTCAGGATCTGTGATCCACTGCGCGCATTCAGAGCCTCCTTCATATCTTCAAGAACTGCTTTATCCAAAACCAATGAGCAGTTCAACTCCTCCTCAGGTCGAATAACGACCACTTTGGCAATGTTGCCTGCCTGTAAAGCACTGCCAAACTCGGCAAATGACAACTCTTCCAGCTCTAACAGAGCACTTACTGCGGGTATAGCTGAAACAGCCACCGGCTCTTCAACATCCCCAGTCAAACCATTGACGAGTGTATACAGCTGCTCGCTATCACCGTCACTCACGATATCATCATCTCTACTCATGACGCTCTCAGCATCCGACGCCTCAGCTTTCACAGGTGTACACACCTCAAGGTCAAAGGCCACTTCATTTACTGACTGCACCCCACCCTCTTGGGTCAATGCCTAGTCATGAGGTGCTCGCATCTCGTTGTCCTCAAAGACAACCGTCATAATTTACTTCACCCGATCCTCCAATGTCAGTACCTCGTCAACCATGTCACTCGGACTCGTGTCCTGACATTTTGCCTTGCAGCCATCAACACCACTCATGATGTTTCATGAAGTAAAATCGTTCTCATGACACATGTCATATGCGCCATCTAGTGGGTTCTCAACAACACTATCGACATTCCTTGGGACTCGCCCAGGACTATTGTTTTCGATACGTACAGTGTCTACAAAGTCGGATAATCCGACATTCAATATAGGACCGACTCGGTCCATAGTTCACGCCAAAAGAGCTTTTGCTTCCTAGCAGAGGTGGGCTCATGACTCTCCAGAGCCCCACTAGGAGCATTGTGCGTTGCGCCTAAGGTCTTCGACCTCCAATCAATCCATGGCTCATGACGTTCTAGCCATGTCATGCCTAAGATAAGGTTATACCTCTCATCCAGGCCTAATACCAGACAGTGTTCCATGCTGTTAAAGTTTGATAACTTAACATTTAAGTCCATCGGGACTTTGGGTACCGTAACACGTACCCGTCGCTAAGCGAACTGCGACTGTGTCACTCTCACGCGCTACAAGCTCCTCAGCATACTGATGACTACCTTCCACGGTGGCAAGGTGAACATAATTGCCGATACCTCCAAATCGATCAAAATGATCCATGGCTTATCAAATCCCTTAACCGTCCCTTGAACGACAAGCAAGCCTGGCTTGCATTCTCGTTCCGTTTCTGAGAGTGTGGGTCTCCGGGTGGGGCACTGCTTGCTTTGACCTCCTAAAAGCTTCAATAGAACTCAGTTCTTCCCCGCTAGGGCGCCCCGCGACTACTGGGATCCGCCGTTTCCCCGAGACAAACCCGAAGGTTTACCCATGGGTCGACGGCCCTTTAAGGCCAAATATGCCTTCTTCAGGGCATTTTGCCATGAAATGGCCTGTGCTCTTGCAGATATAACATCTGAGCACAGTTTGCTGCTTCGCAGCTTGACCCAGCTTTTTCATCTTCCACTTGACTACAGTCCATGGGAACAGACCCATCAGACGAGCAGTTATAAGTGGCAGGCCTAGCGACCTTTAAGTTGGTCTCCGTATTCCATACCACCCCCAACAGCTTCCTCTAACGAGGACGGGTTTACTCGAAAGACTTTCGTTCTGGCAACGCCAATTGGGAGGCCCTCATTGAAGACCGTAACATTCACAGCCTCAGGCATAGGATCTATGACCATGGCAGCAACGAGAGTTCTCAAATCTTGTACATATGCCGCAAACTCACGCTTGCCTTGGCGACACGCCAAAACTTGCGGCCGATTTCGGTGTGCCTAGTTTGGCGGTGCATATTGCCGGGTAACCTGAATTTTGATATCGGCCGCTGTTTGGAATACATCTTGCAATGATGCATTGCATGTGAATGCTTATTTGTTGGCTAATCCTCCCAACTTACCCGTGGCAAAGCCAACACGGTACGGTTTATAGGTGCTGTCAGCTATAATCATAGCCGTCTCAACCTGTCGGAACCAAAGTATAAGGTTGTCACCTTCCTTGCCTTTGAACTTACCGACTTCCATATGTATGGATTTTGGTCCGCGGACTTCTTCCCACCATGGGCGTAGGCGCAGAAAAAGGCATATGTGCCTTTACATGCTCGACTATAGCGTTGTTATAATTTTCAAGCAGATGAATACGCTTGTTAACCTCTTCTTTGCCTTGGGCGACGAGATAATCCACGCCTTTAGGGCCAAGGATAGGAAGCGGCTCTTGCGATTCTTCCTGTTGCGCCTTTACATGCCAACCGCTGACATCTCTTCGATGTCCATTCTCACACAGAAAAATAGTTGCAAAACCAGGTGCAGTATTGGCTGCAAGTGCTACCAGGTGTAGCAGAGCTACTGTAGCCAAGCTACACATGCACTAGGTGCAAAGGAAGACAAGCTCAAAGATCTTATACGTCTTAGGGCTCTTAAACCTTCAAAGGCTAGTTTTACAAGCTTATGCCTTTTGGTTGTAAACAACCACGTCTCCAATAGACTAGTATCAAAGATGCAATTCTTTTACAATGGTAGAGAACGCTCTAGCACTTGTGCGATTCAGAGCAGACTTAGAACTAAAATATATTTTGATTAACTTCTAGCAATAAATATAGAAGCACCTACTATATACTTAGTGCTAGTCACTATTTATCTGGCTCTGTAGCCTATGAATATGTAAATATGTAAAGTCGCAATACTTAACTAAGTATAGTGAACACGTTGCTCTCTGCCACGATGCGACCCTTCGTACCTTAGGTACGGTCACATCAATCTGCCAGTGTAACCAAAGTACAGCCACATCACAATGGTGTGGCAGGTGTGTATGTACAATCCACACCTTGTGTTACTCGTTACAGTCCTCATTATATTTATTGATGTAGTCGCTGATACAACTATTTCCTTAATTGTTACTTGACATAAGCAAAGTCAATAGAAATCCGCGACAAATAATATGCATTTCGTCGTGTTTGTTAAGTCGAGTGTGCATTATTACTGCTTATTTATGGCTCGCAATTTATCTTCTTTGCTCCTGTGTCTATCTGCTGATGCATGTTTATACAGATTGCACATTTACAATTAGATTCTGTATGCTACACGTAAAAGTTTTGCATTTTCTTCTCATAGTATTGCTCAAAACGACCTGTAAATTTATCCTGAGGTCTTATAAACAGACAAAACAGTTATGCTTCGCATAGTAAAAACATGTACCTAATTTACAGTCGATGTCTCAAGGTAATCATTTCTTTGTGATTAGGAAGACAAGGGTGTGTCGCTGCTGTCGCCAAGAATTCTGTATAAACTCGTATATGACAAGCTCCTGAGGGCACAATAAGCATCATTAAGTCGCACAGAATGTATATCAGAAAAGGTAACAGTATTGTACGTTTTTCCTTCTGATGACCTTTAGGGGTTCTCGATAGGACCATAAGTATACTCTTTCACACTCTGCGTCCTCTTCTATCGAGCCATCTTTACCCGCTATTGATCTGCTACAACCGCTGCAGTAAAATTGTAGCAAAGATAGGTGCACAGGCAGACTAGCTCCAAGAGCTATACGTCTTAGGGTTCTAAACCCTCGTAAGGCTAGCTTTACATGCTTGTGACGTTTGGTTATATACAACCACGTCTCCAAGAGAACAGTATCTAAGGTACGGCCTTCCTTCTCAAAAAATTGGCTGGCTTGTCCTCTGAACGTTTGGAGATGCAGACGCCGGTACATTACTTGCGTGAGAGGAACGCGCAACTGCTTGAAAATCAGGATCCCCACAAGTCTTTGATTATATGGTGGCTAGTTAAACTTACCTTTGAGCTTTGTGAGATCAATACGAAGTCGATGTTCTCCCCAAAGTCCTGCTCCTTAGCGATTAAGCGCAAGTCAGAAAGAATTGAGAGCTAACAAGCTCCTACTACCCAACGGGCGAATTGGCGATCATCTTGCGCAGATGTTATACCTGGTGATAATACCACTGGTACATCGTTTAGTGGATGCACCGGCACTCACGTGACTGTCGCGACAGTCGCTCCTAATGCGATGTAGCCGTAACCTACTGTGGAGTGAGGAGACGCTTTCAAAATGCAACACGATTTGCACCTCACAAGCAGTGCGGTCCTGAGGCCCAATCATATAAGGATGCAAGGATTGTGATGCAGCTCTCCCAGCATCCTCATTGTGGTCCCGAGTTAATAATCCGTAACCTCGACGTAGTACTGTTTCTTTGGGTCGTGCCAAGGCGGTCGTCGAGACTCGTCGTCGAGTTGACGAGTCTGGGCAGCTTCAAGAGTGTTAGATACCTACCCTTTCGAGAGGAAAGCGGTGGCGCTTGGCGCAATGCACTTGTTCCCCTTGGGGAAGAGGACAGAGTGGGAGCGCCGTATCTCGCTCGGTGATAGTGATGACCGTGGGGACTATGACTCGGTGCCGCTGTCCCAAAAGGCAACTTCACTGTCATCGTCTCAAAGATGTCATGGCGCATCGCCTCATCCATGATGAAGCTGAGTTACTGGGTTGTGAGCAGGGATGCAAGCGTATGACGCTTTGCCTTTATTGAAGCGAGCGCAAAGGCTGATAATGCTCTAGGAGAAAGTGTTCAGATCCCTGAAATGCTGTAAATGCAAGTGCTAGGCATTTAAAGCTTTATAAGAAAGTACCAAGGTTCTATTAACCAGTGCTAGGCACTTAACGCTTGATAAGCGAGTGTCGTAACACTACGATGCTTTAGCGTAAGTGCAATGCGTTGAATGCTCAATGACCAAGTAGGATGGTTATAAGCCGAAGTGCAATCCACTGAATGCTTAAGAGCATGTGTCGGAACACTAGAGGAGCTTTACACGCAAGTGCGGAGCACTTTATTGCGAGACAAGCAAAGTGAGAAATGAAATTGACAGAGCTCCACATTAAGTTTGAAAAGCATGGATAGGGTGTGACGGGGTTACACAAGGTGTGTATTGTACATACACATCTGTCACACCATTGTGATGTGGCTGTACTTTGGTTACGCTGACAGATTAATGTGACCGTACCTAAGGTACGAAGGGTCGCATCGTTCATTATGCTCAGTTTAAGTATCATGAATACATATGAGGAGGCTACAGAGCGAGATAAAAAGTGACTTGCACTAAGTATAAAATAGGTGCTTCTATATTAGTGCGAGAAAATAAACATTATCTAAATTAGTTTCAATCTTGCTCTGTAGAGCAACAACCAAAAAGGTACAAGCTCCTAGAGCTTGTCTTCTTCTGCACCTAGTGCATAAGTAGCTTTGGTACGGTAGCTTTACTCCAGATGTCAGATGACATGATCGCCTATATGAGTCAATAGGCTGGGTGTAGCCATCCTCACAGAGAATACAACTACAATATTTATCCGTTTAGATAATATCCACATTGACATTCAATGATAGTGTCATTGTGATGTAGGCGTACCCAGTTACACGCTACCTTAGTCCTTTCTAGCAGCTTAGAACAGAATAACCAACCAAAAACAAGAAGACAGTATCGTTCAGATAATTTAGCCGGGCGCAATACACGTCCGTTACGTAGCCGGCCAGTGACCGGTACGCATGCCAGTAATTATCATCTACCAGTTGCATCCCTTCCTTCCAACGTGTCATTGTCGTATTTGTTGACCAGAAGCCTCATAAAATTAGACCAAGACTGTCAAAAAAAACACCCATGAACATCAGTATCATCCATCCATTATTATTTGGAAAGTACAGACCAAAAAGCATCCTGCGAAAGCTGCACGTTCGACACCGTTCGCATGCGTCGCTTGCCCTGCTTTTGCTTGGCTAGTAGCTTCTTCTTTCGGGTGCTATCACCTCCGCCAACAGTTTTGCCGGATTTGATAAGTACGTCCTTGCGATATGGCGCAATCCGTTCCTTGGCAAATATTTTGCCACCCAATGCAGCTTGAATAGAGATTTCATACTGCTGTCGATCAATAACACGCTTCAGCTTTTGACATAATGCGCGGCCATCGAGCGTGGCGCGGCTTCGATGACACACAAAAGATAGCGCATCGAGCACTTTTCCGTTGATCAGTAAGTCCACTTTCACAATATCTGACTTTTGTGGTTCAACTTCGCGGTAGTTGAGCGTTGCTAGAGAATCAATAATGCACATGGTTAGATCAAGACAACCGAGATCATAGCCAAGGGTCGTAACCTACCGTAGCCAGAGGAGATTATCTTGAGCTCGTTGTAAAAGTTAGTGACGACTTCTTGCCACGGTACGTTAATGGTTACGATGACGCGCTCATCCTCGAGATACACAAGGTTCGTCTGAACACCGCGCTTCTCCTTAACAAGTGCTAAAACGGTACCCAGATATGACACCGGAGTGATAATTGATGCCTCTACCACTGGCTCTAGGATCTCGCAGTACTTTGTTGATTCTGGAAACGCGGCAGGGGTTTCAACAGCAAAGTGTTCTCCTGTTGAATCAATCACAGTGTACGGTACCATCGGCGCTGTGACCATAACCTGTATTCCTTGCTCATCAGAAAGACGCTGATGAAACACCTCCATGTGTAAAAGCCCCAAGAAACCGCAGCGGAAGCCCATACCCAGTGCACCGCTAGTTTCCTGCTGAGTCGTCACGCTTGCATCGTTCAGTGTAAGCTTTTCAATAGCAAAGCGCAATTCATCAAAGCTGCATTCGTCAGTAGGGTACATACTTGCAAAAACCATGCTACGAGCCTCTTGAAAACCGGGCAGTGCCTTCAAATCTGCCGATGCAGCGCCTTCACGAAAAAAAGTATCTCCAACTTTTGCTTCAGTAGTGGATTTCATACCTGCAATAATATATCCTACCTGGCCAGCGTATAACCCCTTCGTCTTAAATCGTCCAGGCAGCAGCAACCCCGTTTCCTGAACATCATGTTTTGTTGTATAATGTGCACTATAAATTTTATCTCCAGGAAAAATAGCACCATCAACGACCTTTACAAGACACACGGTTCCACGATAATCATCGTAGTATGAGTCCACTAGCAAGCACCTAAGCGGTGCATTAGGATTACACTCAACCGGAGGTGGCAGTTTGTTCACTACCGTCGGGAGCACATTTTCAATACCTTCTCCACTCTTTGATGAGGTCAAAAGTACATCATCCGGGTCCACATCTAACAACGACGACAAACTCAAGATATTGTCATCGATTTCAGCATGTGGCATGTCAATTTTTGTCAAGACTGGTACCACATGCAAATTCCTCTCCTTTGCTGCATAATACGTAGCCAACGTCTGAGCCTGAATTCCCTGTGAACAGTCTACTAATAGTAAAACTCCTTCACAGGCAGAAAGTGAGCGATTCACTTCGTAGCTGAAGTCCACGTGTCCTGGTGTGTCAACCAAATTGAGCATGTATGTTTTTCCAGTCGTACTATCTCGGTACACCATTGATGCTGTCTGCGCTTTAACTGTAATTCCTCGATCTCGTTCGACCTTTAAATTGTCTAAAAACTGAGCACTCTCTCGCTCTTGACGCGAGATATTGCCACTCATTTCCAGCAATCGATCTGCTAGCGTCTACAAGCAATTCAAATAGCAGTACATTGATAATAGTAGCTTAATTAGGTATGCACACAAATGTTCTATGCCATAAACAACATATACAAACGTTCCTAGCTGATCAAACGCACCGATTTACCGTGATCAATATGTGCCACAATGCTAAAGTTGCGGATTTTTTCTGGTGGAAATTCCTCTAGCCGCTTTGACATATAAGGACCGACTGTACTCGGTGTTAGTATGTTATCTTTCTCAGTATTTGCAGATGCTGTAGTAAAGCACTGCATGCGTAGAGACGATGCTGCTACTGCGCGTCGCGCTGGTCGTCGACGCAGCGCAAGCATTATTTAATGCCGAGTTTTGTATGGCTACGATAGTTAGGTTGCGTGTCAAGCGCTAAGCGCACCATAATTTTTTTCTTATGTCGCACTGATGCAATGAGCATTTGCTTATGTTGCGCTTTTCACCTTGGTAGAGGCCGCGACCAACACGTTAATGACGAATAAAGCGACCAACACGTTAATGATGAATAAAGCGACCAACAGGATTTTCAACCATTTCGACCGTGTAGATGACACGTTTGTGAGTACATGGGTGCAAAATTTGTTGGTTGTGGAGCTGTAGTTTTTTCAATCTACTTATGCGACGATTTGTTAAATTTTATCGTTTTTTCCTAGGAAGAAAACCAAGAAAATGACGTCGCTGCATTGGAATCGACGCAGAGATAGATGTCTGACATTGACAATGACTGATTCGTTCATGTTGGTGATTGAGAGATCAAATGTAGAGCTTTCAAATTGAGTAATCAAATTCTTCGAGGTGCAGCGAGATTCTCTCGAGTTCAAAGCGGCAAGTATGCGGAAAAGGAGCATGAACGAAAGGTGAAGGGGTAGAGAAACAGTAGAATGCAGACTGTGCATGCTTCTTCATGACATCGTATAGCTTAAAGTGCACAGACGTATTATTATCAATACATCATACGAGTTGGAGTGTAGCGTGTGTGCATAAATTGCGTGTATCGACGAATGTTGTGTTCACTTCGAATGGATGAGTGACTTCAAAAACTCGGTGAGGGGCGTAGGCTCTGATGAACGTCAGAGCAAGATGCTGGAAGCACGCCACGCAAACTGAACATTGGACTGTAGCTTGTGAGCGCTCAAACTCCGGGATTGACCCAACTCGTGGTTCTCTTGAACGCGGACTTGTTCAAGCGCTTACATAAGTTCTGCACCGTAAAGTTCTGCGTCTCACTGGTAATCGGCATGACGGTGAAAATGAGGTGGTCGAGGTGATATTAAAACAATTTATCGTTCACGCAGCGGCGTTTCACGTCTAACGCGTTGCGTCACCAACCGCATGTCACAGTGCGATACCATAGGAAGATACTTCCTACTCGCTTGAACGCTGGGTCTAGACGTGTCAGGGCGGTGCTGTGGTGAGCTGCAATTCCTGGTATAGAAGTTCACTGCAGTCTTGGATTCGAGAAGGTTTACTGTCACCAAAAACTTAAGTAATCCGACGGCGGGCTGCAAAGACCTCACTGTCATGATGAGTGCTTTTGTGTGCTCGTGGACATGCACGAGCTCCATCCTTACCTTTGGGAACCGAGTGTGCAAAAGGACACTTTTGAGGGCACTGCCCTCTAGCTTCACGTCAAATCCGGCGGCGCGAAAGATGTCGCGTCTTCTTTTGAAGCGCGATCTTGGACATTGCTTAATCAGACCCGAAGCTATAAACACCATCTCGACGCATGTACATCCATGGGACAAGCGGTACGACTCTGATTGAAGAACGCTTGCAGCAGAAGCGAAAGCATCTGGGACACTCACACATTCCTAAAAGGAGTGCATTGGATAAAGGATGTGATGCCGACGTCGTCAGAGTTTAAGACAGCTTGTGCTGATCAGTACCTACGGTCGTTGCTACAGAAGCGTCAAGGTGCTTGCTTATCGAATGTCTAGATACATGTACAGTTTAACAAAACACGTTAAACTGTACATTATCTAGACATTCGATACTTTCGTTCTAATTCCTCTCTTGCGCATGCTTATCATTGAACTTTTACAATCATCTGCGCACAAGTAATAGCATACAGTTTTGCCTGTGTAGTAAGTTACTTATAAGGCGGTGCAACGTTTGCCCGTCTGAATTTATTACGTGGAAAATTTCTTTCACTGCATATATCCACGTCTGCTTCGAGATGTTTCAATAAAGGTACGAGCATTATGGAACAAGAGTCCATTATCCTGAGATAGGCTCCTTATCATGTTGCACTCGGGACTTCAAGAAGCGGGTCAAGGTACGACTAGATCGTTGTCATCATCATCGAGCCAATGGCCTCGATTGTGATCAAAGTTTGATTCAAATTGAGTATGCAGCCGATCCCCATCTTTAGCCGGAAGCGGCAAGAAGCTTTAAGATGAGGCTCAAGTTGGACTTGATGAAGGAGCCGGAGTAGATATGAAGCGGTTTGAAACATGTAGCGATTTGGACCTCGAGCGACAGTGGATCATTGATTGACTATGTAAAAGGGGACTCAAATCTTCTCAAAGGTCAATGATTCTAGCGGGAAGCAGACAAGAAGGAGATACTTTAATGTCGCGTTTTCCATTGGACCAGACGTTGTTATAATGGATACAAAATACACACTCACGACTCATTAGTGCTGCAAATTCGACTGGCGCTGCTCGTGAGGTATCCGTGGACTGTGTTTTCTCTGCTCCGCATTGACAGATGGTATATAATAAATTGATACAGCAGTCGGCAGGTCTCAGCTGTGGATTCAGTAGTTTCTTCAGATCAAATCGAATGTACCCTTTCGTCGCGAAAAGTAAGAGAGAGCCTGTACGTGTCAACCATTAGGTTGTACTGAGATACTTTCAGCAAAGTTCAAATGTTTTCACATAAGGTTGCATAGTATGGTCTTGTCAAAGGCAGTAGAGTGGGATCTATCAATCCTTTTTCGGAAGCTATCGAAGAGTTGGATCACGAAGATTCCACGGGTGTCATCAAATTCTACAATTTATGAACACGAAAGACTTTCCATATCAGTGGTAATGTGTGCTGTTTTCCGTATGTATACATATGAACTGTACTTTTGCTGTGATTTTTGACACATGCATGCATCCATTGACGAATGTTATGTTGGTGCCCTTCCAGCATATATCGTCACGAAAATGTGTCTATTAAGTGTACCTATCTATGTGTGTTGTTTTACTTCTACTTTTGCTGTGCAGAATTAGACCGACCAATTATTTTGGCCTGCGACGTTCATCGGTTTCCCAGATCCAGAAGAGGTGGGATGAGCGCACTGTTGTCTTGAACCTTGGCGCACGCGCTGCGAATCCACATGTTTTTCCAGAACGAGTAGCAAAGCCACTGCATTGACGTTGATAGACATCCGAGCTGGCGGCATCGCATCCTGATCAGTTTCCTACTTGTATCTGTATTCGGATGGATCTTTGCCAAGGCTGTAATGCAAGCTAGCTACCTTAAACTTGAAAGGAAATTCGGTGTGGATGCCATACACTTGTACAGAGATTGTATCTTGCTGAGTAGAACGCATCTACGTTGCGTCCGTCAGACCTGCACGTCTTGACCGGATCTCAGCTATGGCACTACGTGTCGCAAGCGGCTACTACTAAATCTAAGACTGGCAATTATGAATGGCCATCCAGTTCGTCTCGCATCACCACGGCTAATCTTGCAGGAGACGTTGGCTGGCAGACACCTCCAAGTGGTCTATTGGCCTCTCCGTGCACAAATTAACCTTTAAACAAAGTTTGCACATCCATAAGCCAGCTATGGTCTGGTGTGTCATGGACAAGTATGTTGCACCGTAGCGGTCATTACCAGCAGAGACTTGTGGCTTCTGCCAACTCTGAATATTAGATTCGGCTCAATTGTTTTGGTGGTGATGATTGACCAAAACAAGGTCAATATCGCTAATAGCAACGGTACAAGCAAGTTTGCGTAGCTCGACCTGTAATGTAGAATTAATTGCAGCAATCTACTAAAGCATGTCGGAAGTATTGAGATGTCGATAGGTCTTAGCGCTGCTAGCGCGAGCAGCATTCCTGTCAAATATAATAATGGCCGTCTTTATTTCCCGCATTACTGAATGTCTGCATCAGATTTGAGCTTCTAAAAATAAGTAGCCTGTCTACTACGATTGTATCTTTTCCAGGGCGAAGCACGCACGTCCAGAACGTGGCTTCTAGGCCTCCGTGGATCAATCCTAATGCTTAGGGCGTTGTCTAGAATCATCACGCTGTATTCTGACCCATGTGTTGCCATCTAGCTTCTAATATGTATCACTTAATGCATAGTCACGAATACTCAGCCCCACAGTAATCCATATGCTTGATAGCGCGTATCAGCATCATCCAGCACAAGACCATTAGACAATACTAGCTAAAGCTACAACATTTAGCAATCCTTGTGCAAGAACCTTGTTGTAATGCTTACATGCTTACTGCAAGTCGCACATGAACAGGCCGATCTGGGCTGTTTGATCTGCTAGTATACGGTGCTTGCAATGCAAAAAAAAAGGAAGAAGCACGAGAGACGGACGAGCCAATGAATCCTTGTTGGGTCTGCTAGACAGTGTGCCAGTAGTGACGCAACAGTCAGTCAATCTCGCTGCGATGGCCATCAAACAAACGCAGTTTGTTGGTTTGCTCATTTCAAAATTCGTCTTCTCTAACACAAGTGTCTCGACTACAAGTAACTTCACTTCATCTCGCAAATAAAAAATGGTTGCCATCTCCACCTCAACCCAATCGGCTCAGTCTATCCTAGGACTAGCTGACACTCCATTAACGGGTCTCAACAAGTGCAGATACAAGACTGGTAAGTGCACCAACGTACGCTCCAGCAAGCGCAATGGCCAACCACATCAACTGTGTCTCTACCACCGTGACAAGGCCAACAAGATTCAACGCAAGTTTGACCGTCAAAAACGTCAGGTCGCCCGTACTAAGAAGGCATGTGACACTTACGGCAGCCTCAGTGGTCTCTCGTCTCCGTCGTCCATCTCAATGCTGGACATGGCTGCTCTCGCAGGTCTGACTACCATGAACGATGCAGTATCTCCAACTGGATCAACCTACTCGACTTCCTCTTCCATGTCGTACTCGTCACTGGCTTCACGTGATGTCATGTACACACCCGACTCGGTCGACTGCAGTCTTAACGAGACCGCGTGGTCTGGTCTACCCGTTGGCGGTGCTTCGTACTTGATCGAGTTTGACGACATGCCCCTATCTATGAGCAGCCACCAGAGCTTCTTATCTTCAGACGAGATCGAGTTTCTGTGCTCTGCCATCCTTGAGTAATTCGCAAGCACAAGAAGCAAAACGCCTCCCTCAGCATTCTAAGAGGTCATGCAAACAAGCTTTTTGTTCCGTCGAACCCGGTTGGCAAGTGCTGCTGTCGGCTTCAATCTCTCGAGCGTATAGTACGTAGCACATTAAGTTTAGAGCATTATAATTCTTCATTGTAGACTTCGTTGTATAAAGTCATAATGGAAGGGATATCTATCTATCAACAAAAAGCTTGCAACCTTTCGTATTGAACGCTATTTGATTTCATTGGCGACTAATGCTAGCGAGGTATCATTGCTACCAGTAGAGCCACTGGTTTGTCTAACCGATAGCAGCCGTCAATGAACGACAGCACCTGCCGTCATGAGGACCCACTCGTTGAAGTCTCCATGGCATATAAAAAACGCTACCATGACCAATCCAACAGGACCAGCCTCATCTTGAAATTGGCAGAGGTAGGGATTTGCGTGCACCGGACGACCCTGTCGTCGGCATTTGCGACATTTGATCCCATTTTGACCACGGGTGACGACGACGAGTGTAGCAATGATTGAAGCTATACTGTTGGCTTCGATATTGCATACCAGCCAATTCAAAGTGCTTTACCTTTTCAGTGGATACACTGTTTTTAGCCTCATATTCAACGTGGTAAATGCATGCTGGAGTCGACGTACACCGTTGTTGTACTTTGGTTTGAAGATATTCTCTGCGACACCTTTGATTCCAAAGACGCCCCGGCAATGATACGCTTGTCATTCAAAGACAAGACGTTGCGTTACGAAATGAACTTTTTTCAAGATAGCAAAGCAGAAGTGGTAATCTTGGGGCACATGGCTTCATGTCAGACTCAACCTTCTTGGCAATAAGACCATTGTTACAGTACAAAGCAAGCATTAGTCAGAAAAAGTCAACTGGCATTACGTTTTATCGGCCACGGTGTTTTCAAGAACACAATCAATGACTTCATCTACTCACGTTGTGTCGCGTCAATCAATGACTGCTACTCGTTAATACTGATCAGTTTGCTGTAACCTCCTTAACGCAACAAAGCGAAAGCAATGACGTAGCGTTGTCTGTGATTCAAATAGCGGTATTACGAATTCTAAGAATGTGGTAATGTTGACAGAGCCCAGGCGACGAGCATTACAAACCAAACGGCTGTAATTATCAGTACAGACTCATTGGCAAATAGGTTGGGATAAACCGACGTGTACGTCTGACGAGCACATGGGAGTCCACGATCGTAATATATATAGCTGTAACCTGGAAAGCACGTTGAAGCTAAGTTACTTGGCACAAGCTTATGTACATGATCCAAGATGCGCTAACAAGTACCACAGCTGCTTGGAGACATCTATGCGCGAGCAATCATTTGATTCTAGACGATGTGCAAGGTGGTGGGAAACAAGATGCCGCTAATGCCTAGCGAAACGAGCGCAATCCATCTGTATCCAGAAGCTGTGTGGGTGGGCAGATGATACTAGATGCAACGCGAAAGAATCGACCGTCAGACATCATGAATCGGTGGCGGCGCCACTAGACCGCAAAAGTATCTTGGCGGTCACTAAGGTGACAATTCTTTTGACCGAGATGCTTGAGTAGCTCTTAGGCTCATTTGAGATACGTCGGTGTCTCAGTTTTGCAATGATTTAGAGGAACGCGGGGATGAATCTGGGAACAGTGTCAAGAATCTATCTTTTTGGTGGAAGGAAGTCAGTGGGGGGACACGACATTATTTGGTTGTATGTCGCACTGCCTCAGCAAAGACACAGAATCACCATGCGGGGTGTCGTGACTCAATGAAACTGATGGAAAGATCCATGTTACAGCTCTATAGATACATATATGATGCAGAGTCTGCTGCGGCAAATCAACAAGGGATAGCTCACCACGGATAACATCGTATTCCCAGACAAGAACAGGTGTGACACGACATGAAGAGTGACGTATCTTTGTAACAAGGTAATCAAACTGGTTGATGCTGAAATAGCCACGAGCGACACGTTCACTGATGAAGTTGTCGCTAATGCGAGGCTCATTCGTACTATATCGCAATTCTCTCTCACAAAACAAAAGCGTGACGTTATCGATCGGCGCGAGCCATGACAAGTAGGGTTGCCTTGCACAGAATCGCATCCGGTAGGCTAACGAAGGAGCGCCAATTTGGATTGATAAAGCGGCAGGAATCGTCTTGGCAATTTTGTCAGAGAATAAACATATTTTCGACACTGGACACGGGGTTCTTCTCCTTGCACCTCTTGGCTCGATGACAACTACTTGAGCTTGAAAACGAGTGCTTTAACAAGTCGCTTTTACACGCACCAAAGTTTCTTTCAGCAGCCCTCCTACTACATACAATGTCAGCTTGTGGTGGACTCAAAAGCGCAACACTAGCAGCATCGCTGACCGGACCAATGATGTAGTGACCACAGTTCTATGTCGCCGAACTACTGCCCTAGTAGTACCGACCAAAGTCAATTTGCGTGGCTGGAAGAACTCGAGCTACTACAAGTACATGCTTCAAGCCCGCATAGAAAACCAATCGCTTGTTGGTCGCGAGAAAGAAAACAAGAATAATGTCAGGTTTACGACAGAAGCTGCTATCGGACTATTTGAGCCAAACGGTTGAGCGTGTTCGATATCAATCGCTCAGCATCATGCGAAACGCCACGCTTCGTCATCAGACACTGCTAAGATTTGTTGTAGCTACATGGCAATTATTAAAGAACTTAGACAAGCGACTACGGAAGTTTATCTACTTAAGCGATGTGCTTTCGACAAGTCTGAAACTTGCATGGGAAATGCAATGGTGGCCGTTTTCCAGGAGGTGCTTTGCAAAGGCAGTGCTGTTTGTGTCTGTCTGCACCATATTTACAGCAATACAGCGTTCCATGTTATGTATACGCATGGTCATGTAGCTAAGTCCACTTTGTACACATGCCACCAATGTACATGACATTTGTTGCGTCTACGCACAAAGACCAAATGTTGCAACAGCAGCTTTATCAAGATTCTCTCGAAACTTCATGATTCAGTCGCTATTTCTAATCCCATTTAAAAGCCAAGAGCTCCAGACGGAATGCACCGCTTCTAGGGGCTGTAGGAGACGTTTGGTTTCGAGCAACGAATCTGATCATCTTGCAGCCCAGTGTGGCTTGGAGCATGTCTGGAGTTGCGGCGTTTTTAATTGGTTCAGCCAGTTGGCACTGCGACGTGAAGCAACCCGTTATTGGACACCATTGTGATGACTACACCTGCGCGTTCGAACTCGGTGCAGCGATCGGTAACTGTGTATTGAAACGCACGAAGACGTCTGGACGTGCTTTCAGATGCAGTTTTGCACCGGCCCAAGCGCCACAATTTACCACGCCGGACTTGGTGGCAGTCGTTGCCGATCCGTTGACCTCGATTTTACTTCTTATTCATTACGCTTCAGATCGACGCGTTGGATGGACTCGAGCCTGGCACGTGTGCGCCCAATTCTTGCTCTTAAGACGTGAGATTTCGAATCGGTCGCCACTGTTGTGTTACTTGTCTTTGTGGAGATCTGGCGACGACTTGTTTTCGCTTTGAATACGTTTCTGGATATAGATGTATCGTGGCATCGACCAAGAATACGTGCTAGTGCATAGTCTTGCTTTGAACGAATACAAACGCTCTTTTCAACTGTCGCCGAATGTGCACGATGAATTTAATATTCATCTTTGGCAAGAGAAAAGCTTTCCATGAAAGTCGTATGTCGTCTACTCAAGCACCATATCCCGGCAAGGTCTTTCTATCCTTCCAGTGTAGTCTCTGCCTCATTAGACATACGAGATAAATGGTTTTGTCGACGAGAACATGCGTGTAGGAGTCAAGGCTTCATGCCCATTTTCGTCTAGCAGTTTTTAAAACACTACAACAACATCGTCAAATTATTTGTCTCGATGCTACCTCGCTAAGAAACGATGAATGTCCTAACCTTTCAACTTCAGTCGCAACACGCCTTCCTGCGGGCACTGTCGACAAATATAACAAAAGATGACTATGTGTGAACTTATTTTCAATGGGGCTGTGGACAGCGCTGGATGCATTGCCACAAAACTTCCACTTATACAGGACTTATCTTGCGTTGGTTGCTGCTTCAATCTTCTACGTCTCTGTTTCTCCATCCCTTCTGTCATTCCTTGCAGACAGAAAACTTTCACTTCCAGCAATGAAAGGATGGTCTTCGTTGCTTGTCTTCGTATACGCGTCACTTAGCATGGCCATATGGAAGTCACCACTAAAATACGACACTAGCTTTTTTAGCTCACGATAAATTAATGGCGAGTTGGGTGGCAGATTGTATCGATGCACGCGCAGTCGGCGCAGGAGAACATAAGTCTCTTGTGACTTCGGATCTTTTACGCGTGAAATAGTGAGCATCATGCACACATCGATGCGAATCCCCGACATTGATGTTGGCAATATCAATGGCACACCATCACTACCAACTTGGATGTCTTGCCCTTCTTCCCGAAATTCGTCGGTAGCTTCCTCATCGTCCACGTCAACAAAATCTGTCAGGACTACGGCCAGGTCGTCACTCACAAGTCTACCAGTCCATGCTCGATTGGTGTGGGCTCCACGCATTTCGCCATCCTGCCTCTCCACGCGGGCGTAGTAGGTATATGGTCCCATCTCGAATTCATACTGCAGTAGATAGAAGAGTAGTTGTATAGTTAGCACATCAACGCGACCAATGGCCCAAGAACCAACCACTACGTAGAGGGATACATCTGACGGAAACAGTATTGTCTGTACCTTGAAATCAAGCAGCACGTTAAGACGGCATTCGAGATGGATCGAGTTGTTTTTGATGTTGTCAACCACACTCTGATATATCCGCGGAATATTGACACCCGCTGACAACTTGCATACAAACACGTTCGAGACGAGCGTGCCACAAACATCACCTTCTCTCTCCTCGTTTAGTCCACCTTGAGCATGGAGCGGGCACGGGATTATCGTAGCTGCTGTGCTGGTTCGTGAAAATGGCAGCACGTGTGATGCAAGTGGAAGAAACTCACGAGTAAAGTTTTCCACGAGTTCCGGTGCAATCCGGATGCCAAACTCAAATCGCGCTTCTAGCTGCTTCCTGCGACTTTCAAGATCCGAACCTACAAGATGCAAGTAGCTGTGCATACGGTCAAAGAGCTCTTGGCACAATACTGAACGTGACCATAGTGGTGCTTCCGTGAGTTTCTGCTGCAAAGCTGAAAAGTAAAGCTGTTGTTGGAGTAGTTCATCCTTGAGTTGAATATTAAGCTGCTCGACACGATCTGTCACTGCTTTCTGCTTGGCCGCCGTACAGGCTGCTAGCAGTACGTCACGTTCCGGTAATGCTGCTTTCCACTTGGCACAGAGCGCTGAAAACTGTTCATCCAGTCGTTGAGCTTCACTACGTAATTCCTTGACTTCATTCTAGACCAAGTATCAAACAACAGCACTAACAAAGTTACAGAATGAAGCATCTACGTAGTAATAAGATAAGACAAGACAGGAGACCGCACCGCCGTCGAGATAGCAGCCTTTCGTGCCGCTGTTCTGGATGCATTGCGACCACTAGTAGTTGATTTTCTCGAACCGTCACCGTAGGTCATACGAGGTTTTTGCGCTTCCCGCAAAGAACGTTTTTCTTCGTGGCGTTCCGTCATGAAGTTACCAAACTCGCGACGTGTCCCACTTGACCAAATGGGACTCGTGGGGTGTGACAGACGACGTTTTTGTCTATCAGTGCACAAGTTATTCAAACGACAAAAAAAAGGATGGAATCGAGCGTCTTGTCGAGTAAATATGATGACGATAGAAAACGATCAGGACACCATCAGCAATGCAAAATACGGTACAAACAGGTCTTAGAGACGACACGCAGCTGACGAACATTTGTGTATTTCGTCATATTGTTAGGAGGTAGCCACTACTTAATTTCATCAGGTGGATTTCATGTTGATCAAGTGTGATTGATGATGTACATGGTAAAAGTCATATCGGCTGGGGGGGGGGTGATTTCAAAGAACCGACAAACGGGAAGCACGTGTGTTCAATTCCATGGGACAATCATGTGTGTTTTTTTTTGACAAGATGTTGTAAGATGTTAGCAATGGATTGTTTACAAGTTTTAGAATGACACTGCGCAGCACAGAAACAAGTGGGGCGGTAGTGCTACCTCATTGAGTAGTGTTTCAGATATAGAGATGAATAGGACGAATATTCACGTATGATACGAGTTATGAATAACAATAGTGAGCAAAATGATTGAGATAAAAGTACGATCTGTTCGTACGTAAATTTTCAACAAAGAGGTAGCACAAACTCTTTTACTGCTTTACCTGGATGACTAGCCCAGGTAAACATTACGTGAAAGAGTCGTAGGTGGACGCGAACGTTTCCTTGGTTCATGTGCTGCGGGAAAAATTTCGCGTGTTACATTATTCACTTGAATTCATCGTGGAATTACTGGTCGCCCGCCACCCACTGCATCAGATTGTGTTGTATGATGCACGCATCATTGATACTCCCAGCCTGGCACCACTGGTCTAATCCGTGTGTGTAATTTCTATGCAAAGGGCATTCTTCACCGATAGTATACAAAAGATAGTTTTGAAAAGAGATTCGCCATCAAGTAGCATGGTGATGGGAGGGATCTGCTGATAACATCTTGCAAACGGACCGGTGTCCACAATCCATTGTTCGCAATGCTCCGCGTCATGGTGGACCTTGGTATATCTCAATGAATGAGGGAAGAATTGTTGACTCAGTACAATTCAGTAGTGTTAGACTTGTCTATATATTCAAACATCTTGAGTGTTAGTAGGATGCATTTACGACAGAATTTGCAATGAAGACTTGGACAAAGAAGGAAAGAGTTTTCGTAAGAAGCTCTTGAGCATGGCACCTTCAAGCTATTATGCTTGAGAGACAGTAAGAGGTTTCATCTTGGTTTATTCATATTAATGGACACTGGTGTGCTTTAGTTCTTTTGATCAGTGAATGTATCTACATGAAGTAAAAGCTGTTCACGGCTGTATATCGTTTAGCTTTGCCAGTGTTTACGTTAGCACTCTGTAGTCTGTATTGAACATGGCGTTTGTTCATTCATGGTGACATGAGTGTATCTACAGAAGTTGTACAAGTTAATTTGACATACTTTTTACAGACCGGAGTGCAAGTACAGCGTGACCTAAGTAATGATCCAACTGTTCGATACGATACAAAGTCTGTGAGATTTGACATGTGACGTTGGCCATTGAGGTTGGTGTATTGATGACCGCTTTGCCAAACTATCATAACGTTAGAGTGACTATGTGGTAAGGTATTGTAAAACCAGAGCATGAAGTTTCCACATGGAATAACGTGCTCATTGCCACGGACAACTTACCATCTATGTATCGATTCTAAAAGTACTTTGCAAGATCGTTCACTTTATGAAACGTGCACACTATGTAGTTGAGCCCGTCCGATGCCGTTCGTTAGCTCTTAGTAAAGACACAAAGAGCTACTGAATGAATATGATGTACGTCAAGATTACACTGCATTATCTTCTTTTTGTGCATGAAGGTCGCATCCTAGAGTTGGTTCTTAACGTTCTCTCGCTGTCGCTCTTGGATGTAGGTGCATATCGTTGCTGTGAGCAAGTCACTGTTCAAAATAGGGCGGATGATTTCCAGTTCGTCCGTGAGGGCCGGGTCATCTGGCAATATGTTGTAATTGCACACGACCACCCACCGCAATGTCACTGACATTGTCCGCCCAGTCACGGCTTCTTTGCGAGGCGTGATCATTAATCCACAAATTCCGTATTGCGATGGAGTACTTCGGTGAACTGGATGCATAGGGTCGTCAGTAACAGCGTCAATGTGTACCATTCCATGCGACGACGTAAGCTCCGAGCAGACAATGTTATTCACGATTGAAGGAATCCCTGCTCCATGAAACGTCGAGCGACGGTATACGACAGGTGAGTCAACACTATTAAGTTGCACACGCTCGGCATTGATATTAAAGTGACGCTTCATGAACGTCGGAATACCGTCAAAGTACGCTAATACCGCTTTGTACACTTCCTCAAGCGACGTGTGTGGGATCTCTGACATGTAAATACTTGAAATAAGCGTGCAGTCCTTGCATCCTGTAATATCAATTTGTGACACGGGCATCACACACTTGGTCAAAGCATTCTCCTGTGTCACTTTGTCAATTGCTAATTGTGTAAATCTGTTGAGAATCGATGGCAAGGTTGCAAATGAACGTTGTTGATGAGCCCAGAGCACGTTTTCTCTCTCCTTCTCATCATATCCAAGGTGTGTATCAAAATGAAGTGCTTCAAATACTGCTTGTCCACTCGAATACAATGGTGCACGTAATACCGCTGTCTGTAAAGTAGCAAATAATAATTGCTGTTGAAGAAGCATCGTGTGGAGCTCATCATGTGTTTTCTCTGTCTGAATCGCGCCATGTTTTTCTTTTGCTGAGTGTTGAGCAATCAATAACGTTCCTTGATCTGGAATCTCTAGCGCCCACTTGTCATGTAGAACTTGTAACTCTTTTTCCATTTGAGCCACTTGAGAACGAAGTAGACGAATCTCATGTGTAATCGAAAGTGGAGTTCCATTTGCTGCTCGTGGACGTGGTGCTGACATGGCAGTTTTCGAGCCAGTAAAAGCACAAACGACTTTTTCCTTCACCTCTTCTTCTTCTTTCGATAAAGAATGATGACGTTTCGTAATGTTACATGGACTTGATTGCGTTGTTTTTGTTGTTGTTGTACTTCTTGTCCTTGTTGTATGCTGTGGGCTAGTTAAAAACGTCGAGTAATCAGTAGACAAAGTCATATCAGGTAATGGTGGTGGTAGAATAATCACGTTGGTTGGTTTTGTACTCATTGTGTTGTAAGAAGGAAAAGAAAGATGAAGCAAAAAAGAATGGCACGAGACGTTCGTTCTATTGTCGTTGGAAGATGGATACTATTATCCTTATTGATAAATCCTCTTATGTATGAGATCAGCTAAGTGTTGTACAGTAGGAAAATTACAAACTAGGAATCCCTTGATTGTTTTGCAAACGGCTGCTAATGAGCAAGAGGAAAAGAGATCTGCGAGAATTGATATTTACAAAACAATTCAGTTTGTAATTTTCACTTGTTTTTTTTCGAATCTCCTTAAATCTCACATCCGTAAACAAAATAAAATCGAATAGGCTACTCTTTGTATTTGTTGCACTTTCAATATACAACCTTGAACTTGTTGATTCGATCAATAATAAAGCACCAAAGTCTTGGGAAGTACGATATGTACAAATAAAGTACCACAATCATGTATCAAAGGATTCCCTCTGAAAAGTAGTTTGTGAACACGTTTCGTTTACGTGATGTAAAAAAACGCGGTACATACTTGCGACATGCTGGAAAGAAGCCACGCGAGGCCAAAAAACTTGGTCTGACTATGTCTGATGTAACAAATAGGAAAGCCAGAATAACCTGCGAGAGGTTGAGGATGATGATGGACTAGTTTTTCTATCATCAATAATGACTGCGTGTGGTACGATAGCACTTAAAGAAAGGGGTTCCATCCCATTGCGTCCACGTGTACATAAGACCGTCTTGCCAATCGTTGTACCTTCGCCCACGTCCATTCCATTCGAATAACCGATCGTGTAAACTTGCTGTGAAGAGAACAATAGCAAAATGTCAAAGTCGCATGTGCGAATTGTCTGTACTATTGATGACGATCAGTTTGATAAGCCGTTTTTGCTCGAAAATGCAGGCTGAGCGGCACTTTATGACTTGTTGTGATCACGATAAAGCGAATTTGTTATAGTAGTAAATCCCTTGTTCACGCGGATTATGCACTAACGATGTACCGCATGTTGAAGGCGATATACAGCACTTAATATTTGTATGGTAGGTAGGTGAATAACGAAGCAGTCATCAAATGATGGACAAAAACGTACAGAAAAATCAAAAATAATTATTATCTTCGCTCAAATAATACGGGAAAAGAGAGGTGGGTTTAGCGATCAGGCATAAAAATAGCATTTATGGTAGTAAAAACAGCTACGTGATTCTTTCACAGAGAAGAAATGATTCGCATGATATTTTCTGCATCACTAAGACCTTTATACATTAACGCCATATAAACAATGTTCTGTACAAAAGAGTAGTATGACGGCTATAGTGCGTGGAATCTTTTGTGTACAGTGATGAGGAAGCATCAAACTTGACGATTACAAGGCCTCGATCGTTTTGTTATGCACCGTGATTCGAAGGAGCCAGATGTTTGCAAGGAGAAGAGTGGTGAGAAGAATATTGTTTTTTATCGTTCAAGCACGGTCAACAACTGACGCGTTGGTGCCGTGATATGATGATTGAGTTATCACCGTACAAGCCACCTGGGAGCTTACCTACCAGTAATGACCGCCATGACCGACACGTGAGGCTTATAAGCAGTTATTTGATAGCGTGCTGCTTCTGGGGATGGATCAGTAGCTGGTGCAAAAATACAGGTTAATCGTTTGAGTTCATCAATACGGCGGTGGGTATGAATGAAAGACATGATACTTGAGTAACAAACAACACTGTAGATTAAGCAACCTTGATAGTCTTACAACCTACCCGCCAGGATATACACATGGTTCGCAAGGCGAGCGGACTGCTGTTCAATGGTATGTGTAAGCTTAAGGTTTTGCGTCAGGGAACTTGTCTTGAAACGTCCTTCCGATTATTTCCGTTGATGCAGTTCTTGAAGGTACGTGCACACTGAAGCAGTGATCAAATCACCGTTTAAAATGGGACGAATCAAGTCTAAGTCCTTCCGTAGTGCCGGATCGTCCGGCAACATCTTGTAGCGGTACAAAACCATCCATCGCAGGGTAACAGCCACAACTTTACCCGTCACATGATCCTTTCGCGGCGTTAAGGTAAGCCCCGAGATGCCAAACTGCAATTTGCTATTTCGCGATTCTGGATACAGCGGGTCATGCAGGACTGCGTCCATGTGTATCACTCCGTGCGATGGTGTTAGTTCCGAGCACAAGATATGATTCACCGTTATTGGTATTCCAACCCCTTCAAAATTTAGCCGCCAGTAAGCTGTTGGTGAATCATGGCTGTTGAGCCTCGTACGCGTTGCATGAATGCCAAAGTGACGTTTCATTACGACTTCGATGTTGTCGTGATACGCCACCACTGCCGCGTATACATTCTCTAGTGAATGGTGCGGGATCTCTGACATATAAACACTGGTCACGAGCGTGCCATCCTTGCAACCGGTGACATCAATCTGAGATAGTGGGAGCATTGGTTTGTCGCTACGGCCTTCTTTGTCTTGAAGTGCGATCATTTTATTCAGTGCCATTGTCGTAAAACGCTTAACGGCTGAAGGCACTGTCGCAAGCGAGCGTTCGGTGTGGGCAATGAGCGTCTTGCTGCGCTCTACTGCATCGTGTCCGAAATGTGTGTCCAAATGCAGCGAATTCAAAATCTCCTGACCACATGAGTGCAATGGTGCACGGAAAACGGCTGTCTGTAGCGTCGCAAACATCAGTTGCTGTTGTAGAATCATCTCTTGTAATTCCATTTGTGTTCCTTGTATCTGAGCCACTGCGCGTTTCTTGCGAGCTGAATGCTGAGCTGTAGCCAAGATGCGTTTATCAGGTAAATGTTCGTTCCACTTGGATTGCAGCCTACGAAGTTCTTCTTCCATGGATGCTACTTGTGATCGCAGCAAACGAAGCTCGTGTGTCGTGGAGAGTACTGCTTTGTCAGGAACGCGAGATCTTCCTCGTGGTCTCTTGGTCTCTGCAAGCGTAGTAAGACCGTCGTCATTCATTAACGAGAATCGAAACCGCTTCTTTGTAGCATCCGTAGTCGATTCAGGATGACAAAATTGAAAAGAAGAATCCATTTTGCTAGAAGATTCCATGTCCATGAACTTGTGTTAAGGCGAGACTTTCGAAAATAAACGTTGATTGCGACTCGAACAAAAAACTCCAAACTGCAAATCGTGCATTGAATTGCTCGAAGGAAAGGACGGTATCGATCGTCGCCTACTTTTGACGCTAACTTTATTTTTATATCCACCCACGTGCATACACGGATTATATAAAGAGTCGTTCGTGTCAGTAGTAGTAATGTGGAAAAGACGCTTGAAAGAGTTGACAGGTGTCTACGTAGATAGATTACGAGGTTTATCGAGACGGTTTTGTATCGGGTGCAAACATTTTTTTTCTCAATCACACGAAAAAATAGCAAAAAATGTATACAATGGACGTATGTAGTGCAAAGTGAACTGCATGTAATGTGTGAGATAATCAGCTCTCTTCCATAAATTTTACATTTATAGTGATTGTATGTCAATAAACGTGATTTTAGGTTAGCCGTTTTTTTCTAGTAGACGCTATCGTCTCCCTTTTTACAATACTTGTCCATATATTATAGAGAGGTAGGCTCGACAGCATGTTTGTGACAGCGCACCTGATCTATCCCCTATCTTATGAAAAGACAGTATTCTAAAATGCTGAAGCGACCCAATTTGATTCGGACGCGCTCAATTAAACAAAGTCAATCAATATACTCAGGACGTGCTTTTGTGCCAGTCTTGGCATCCAACAATTAGCCTTGTCTACATGAGATACCACATCAGTTTTGCCGAATGAACGTGGACAGGTAAGTTTAGATTAATTCGAATGTCACAAGTGTCCGGCCTCGAATACCCATCTCGCCGTACCGTTGTAAGTGCCCGTACACAATGCATGTAGAAATAACATCTGGATTGCAGTCGTGAATACTGCTGAGACAAATTGCAGGCAGTTGAGGCCATCCCAACGACTTGCCCGCTCAACCCACCCGGCACCTCCACACATCAGAAGTCACGTTTCCCTTGCTCGTCACGTACCGGAAAGTATAATATGAATGTGAGCAGGAACAAAGAAGCATTGATCAACATGTCATTTCTTTGTATTGAAAGGGCTTTTTGATACGTAGAACTCCTGGATTGCAAAGATTCCAATTTCTCCATGTTCATACATTTGTTAGATGCTATGGTCGATCCGGCTTTGGAAAAAATTGCTTCCAAAAAATCCATGTCCTTAGTAGCATAGGACGTGGCTACATCGTTGAAGCAACTCACCTGCTCACTATCTTTTCTGGCTTCAGCCAACTCATACGCTACGAGAAAAAATGCATGCGTGAGGAACGACTGACAAATGGTCGAAACTTCCAAAGGCTAAGTGTATCTTTGTCGTCATCTTTCGAGAAATAAGATTGTAGGTTGAGCTGAAGCTACCCAATTGAATATACGTCTCTGATCTTTTCTAGAAATGTATGCAAATGCACGCACAAGGCTTCACTAGTGAGCGCACATGCTCGAGCATTCTCAATTGATTCTTTGGACGTAAAAGCTTTTCAGTTGACTTCAATCTGCATTTGCCAGCATATGTAGTCACTCAATGGTCTGTAGACAACTTACAATCGATTACGATACTTACGCAAGTGAAAGCAAAAGTTATGACCATATCCACTTGATTTCTATTTCGTATCAAACACCATTAGCATGACATCGTGTGAATACGGCTACGAGCTTTACCAATGTTTCAGTCCTTACTTCTACTTCTGCTGCCACCCTTATTTGTATTTAAATCCACGACGCAGTCGTCAGGTCCTAACATGTCCAGGTCCTATCAGATCGCAGGCTTGTGTCGGGAAGCAGCCGTCGGAGCAGTGAGCAGGAATTTGTTTAGGTGACGGTATATGCCAACGCCATTGATACGAGTGACGAGCTCTACATCGATTTCATGGATTTCGATCAGACAACGGTGTTCTTGAGGTGCGAGTGCCAGCACCCGATTTGGGATACACCCTGTGTGGTAGATCTGGCATTGGCAGATGGATAGGCAATGACAACCATATCAAACTTGATTTGTGGAGGCATCAAGGCTTGATATGGAAAATACAAAGAATATCGCAACACCACGGCACCAAAATGATCAGGACCTTCTGGTAAGTGCGTCAACTGCTATTCTGACAAAGCTTACAGTCAGTTTGCAAAAGCAACAGGGCAAATTGGGTCTGAAGTGGTCATTGTCTGCTTGAAGCATAAGAAGCTTCGGACATACGATACTTGAGCTATTCATTCATCGCTTGCATGGTTCAACTATGAACTTGTACAGGCCGGTTTGTAGTGAATGCCTTTACGTGTTTGCTTTCCCCATGCATATTACCAACTATAACATGCAGCACATCATCGTTCGTACGATTTCAATCGTAGGATACCACTGTTCGCGGAGGCAGGCGCACCGGCGCTTTTATGATGGGCACGAGCTGACAAGGTGACTGGACTCCTCCCACCGACTTAGATGGTACAGCTTAAAGATGGTACTCTCTATTTGTAAGGGGCGCAGTTTACGATTAAGATTTGTCGACAAGGCAAAGGTTTTGACTTTCGACATCGTCTTTGATGATGCTTTGAAGGCTAAGATGACACTAGTAGACTGTCGTCAATGGCAGACTGGTTATCTGACAAAAAGCCTGAAGCTGGCATTTGTCTCCTGTACGCGAAGTAGAACAGATCAAGAGCTAAAGAATACTCTCCTAACGAAATCCTCGTCTCGCTATCTACGCCATCTTCAAACTTTTCAAAAGAGCAGAACCTGATGTATGTACGTCTGAACATCTTTGATCTTCATTTGCAAGGACCAGTGTTGATGATGCGGGTGTTTACTTTCAAACCAAAACGTATGTGCCACGTCCAAGTTGTCACAAGATTATGCTGTGTATACAGATGATGCGTTGTTGCAGTTACTCACTCTCCCATGTCTCTTCGACACGGACACAACATGTCTCGAGTCATGGAATCGCGTTCTCGAAACAGCTTTCTAACTTGTTCGGATACGAACGAATACGAATGTTTGAGATCAAGTTGATAGTTGAGTGTTGGATTTCGACCTACAGCACTTATTGGTAACCTTGTACCACTTGGTTACTAATATCTACATCCTAGAACATCCTAGACAAACTATATTTATTTCCTGAGCTAATTATCAACCAATCACTTCAGCTCGGACGCAAAGTAACACTACTGCGTGTAGTGTCAAATATCCTTCCTACGAGGTTGATTAAGCTGTAAGAAAGCACTTTTTATATATGACCAGTCTGATACCATAAAAAACCTGTTTGTGGTGAGGAGAGAGACAGTATACTGAGCATTTACTGATAAGACCAGACAGTGAAGTAAGTTCCCATGCCAAAAAGTGCTTTTTTATGGCTATATTTTTGCATTAGTTTTATCCAATCAGCGTGACGTTCCCGACACAAGCCACACTCCTCCACTCACATTGTGGGACTTATGGTGCAAGGTGTTCAAGGTGTAACGTGCCGTGAGTGTGGCTGTCTTAATTTTAGCTCTAAGCAACAAGTCTGTGACACGTGTCGCTCTAAGACGCTCATGTTGCATACTTCTACTTCCTCCGCCTCCTCCTCTTCCCGAAAGCATCCATCCGGTCATGCGCATGGCTACACTTTAAGTGGATTTAATCCAAAAAACCCAATAAAACAAAATTGCGTGCATTCATTGGATAAAAAACGCAAATTCCATCAAATTAAGACCATGAATAAAACCCAACCTAAAACCATAAATATACTGGAAAAGAAGGAGGTTGACGTAATCAATTTAATTTCCGATGATGATGATGATGATGACGATGATGATGATGACGATGATGATGACAACGTGGATATGCAACAATGTGATCACGAAAAGGACAGAAAACAAGGCCAAGAACAACAAGAAGAAGATGATGGTGATGATGAAGAGACGGTTTTTTTTCAAAGTCGTGTGTTTCCTACCGTGATCTTCATGGAAAACCATTTTCCATCCATTAAAGAGACTGTTGCTACCATGAGAAATCAAGCCGAGAAGAAAAACCAACAATCTACAGGCTTTCAAGCAAGAAATGAGATTGTGAGTTCTACTGTCACGTCAAAAAGAAGAGATAATGATTTAGATGTAGCTACTCAAGAGACATTGACGGTATGTGGATCAGTGGAGGTGAAAACAAGAGAGTCAAGACCAATTGAAATGGTAGAAAGTGACAAGAATCAAAAAGTAGCAGCAATGACAGGGACAAAGCATGAAACGAGTCATGTTGTAACGACGAATGGTGTAAAAACAACGTCGGATGTTGTTGCGACTTGTGCACGGACGGAAGAGAAGGAGGTGGAACAAGATGAAGTCAAACAAGAGAATAATTTGCTTTTCCAGTCGCGTGTGTTTGAGTTGGTTGAGTTTCAAGCGTCGGATTTTGTCACGATTTTTGATGGCTTGGCAGTGGCTAGACGAAGTCACCCGCCAGCTCCGAAAACAATGGCGGCTACTAATGGAGCATCATCAATGTCAGTGAGACCAACTGGAGGAATTGAGGTTAGGGATGATGATGCAGAGGAGGTGGCAGGTCCAACGAAAGAAACGACGGTCGCATCATCGATAACTGCAGCTACAGCCACTAGCACACCTACGAATACGACTTCTGTCGCAACTCATACAGTTTCATTGCCGTCGAAGTCTGCAGCTCCGCAGGTACCGGCTTTGACGAAAGATGCAGCAATACCTGCAACATCGTCGTCAATGCCTGCGGTCAAAGCACCAGTAACATTGTCGCCAATGCCTGCAAATGTAACACCTGCAACATCGTCGTCAATGTCTGCAATTACAACACCTGCAACATCGTCGCCAGTGTCTGCAGTTACAACATCTGCAACGTTGTCGTCGATGTCTGCAGTTACAACAGCTGCAACAATCACAACATCTGCATCATCGTCGTCGATGTCTGCAATAGCAGCATCTGCAACATCGTCGTCACTGCCTGCAATTACAACACCTGCAACGTCGTCGCCACTGCCTGCAATTACAACACCTGCAACATCGTCGTCAATGTCTGGAATTACAACACCTGCAACATCATCGTCAATGTCTGCAATCAAAGCTCCTGTAACATCGTCGTCAGTGTCTGCAGTCAAAGCACCAGTAACATCGTCGTCAATGTCGGCAATTACAACACCTGCGAATTCGTCGTCACTGCCTGCAATTACAACACCTGCATCATCGGCGTCAATGTCTGCAATTACAACACCTGCATCATCGGCGCTTGCGGCTTCAAGTGCGAGTGTACCTCACTCGGAATCAAAAGCGTCTGTGGCGTCAGCAGCACTGCCACCCACACCAGCAAAGCTGCCACCTTTGGTTGTGAAAGCGCCTTCCAAGGTATTGGCGGGTTTACCTGCTAAAGTGATGTCGTTACCAAGTCAAGCGAGCTCAGTATCAAGTTTAACAGTGCAATGCAAAGAGTCGGCAACAGACGCTTCACCGAAACCTGCTGCCGCAGAGAAAAATTCTTCGGCATCCACATCTTTGGCTACAAAGGCAACAACGACAAGTGGAACAATGTCAAAAATGGCAGATTCTGTTACAATTACGCCACAGTCTACTATTGCCGCACACCCAGCTGGTACAAAAGCATCTTGTGGGCCGATGGTACATTCTGATCGGGCTCAAGCAAATGACAATGCTTATTTACTATTGCCCAGAAAGAAGCAGTATGGAGAAGTTCGACGGTCAGATGAGGTACAGTGGCATCAAAAGTCGTCGCCTTCTAGAATAAATGCTTCCTTCGATGCTGATGGGATGTTTTTCGTCAGAGCCAACGCACCGCATCTAATGACTCCTGTGGAGCCGCCTGTCTTGGGATACTGCAGCCCCGAATTCTTGGAATTTATGCGCGAGTGTGGTGATAACGACGAGGAGGAAGACGATGGTCTTGATGAAGTAAGCCGGTCCCAGCTGAAATTGCTGGATGTAGTGGATCTCGCGAGTTTGAGTGATTTGGAGGATAGTGACGCAAGTTCTTCTATATCAACTCCATGCGTCACAGAGGCTAAGGGGGAACTGCAGCAACAGATTTTACCGGCTAACGAGCAAGCTCACAAAGCAGGCGGATCTACGTCTTACGCAACTGGAAATGTGTCTGGAAATGGAACTGGTTATGTTTTGACGCTTCATGGTGAGCGTAAACGTACACATCCACCGAAGGTAATGTGTGAGCTGTGTGAGGAAAAGGGCATTCCTTCTAGACTAATTCGCTGCCCCACTTGCACGAAATACTACCACAAGAAGTGTGCGAGGGAGAATGGTGACGAGAATGTCTGCTGGAACTGCGAGCTTGGCTCGATGATTGATGACAGTGAGCTGGACAAAGAGCATGCCAGACATAACAGTGAATATTTAGCGTATTTGAAGGCTCTGCAGTGTTCACTCGAAGAGGGTGAAGCCATTGAAGATGGTTCAGTCGCTGAAACAAATGAAGAACAAAAGGGTGACCAAGTAGTAGCAGAGGAGGATGTCGAAATGGCAAGCTCTGCTGAGGACGGAGAAGACCCCAGCTCGTTCTCAGAAGAGAGCAACGCGAAGAGCGCTGGAAAAAGGTGGAAAGAGTATATTGGAGATGTTACAGCTGACATTGATGCTTCTTATACTAAGGTCATGAATCGCATTGCAGAGGAACTTTGCGACAACAAGAAGAGACGCATATACTCACGGGGCTTCGTGTCACGGGAGGAATTTGAAGCGCAGATGACTGAGGTTGAGGAATATTACATTAACGAGGAGGCACGATTGCAGCAATTGGAACGAGAAAAGGTGCTTGAAGCAAGGAAGGTGGCTGAAGCTAGAAAGGTGCAAGTAGAAACGGAGCAGTCGATGATTGCAGAGGAGTCTGGTGGCAATAGCGGTATAGCAGAGAACACAGCGGCAATGTCGAAACCTGTTATCTATGATGGTACCAACACTGCAAGCGTGTCAACAGCCCAGACGTTACCTTGTACCACAAGCACTGGCATAGCTCCACCGATCAATGCTGTAAACGATGCGCGAGAGTCCTTGCAACAGTATCCGTGGCAAGCTTCAATAACATCCATAGCAGCTCCAATCGCAATGCACTCGACTTCACTCCACCCCGTTGAACCCGTTGCAGGTGCACATCCATCAACTCCCATACCGTCTGTACCAATTGCAACCATTGCAGCAGCATTCAAAGCGACGTTTGATAACACCTCAGCCACTAGTTTACCACCGTCTCCTCAAAACACTCAAAGCTTAGGTCTTGATTGAGGATGCCCATGAGAGTGTAAATGCAGCTGAAAACAACGTCGTCGAGGGTGAAGCACCCAAGTTTGGAAGTTCCCGTTCAAGTTTCATCACAAATTAAGCGGCCACGGAGGGATTCAAGGTGCTTTTCTATGGCAATGTTCCACCTTGACACGTATACCCAAGGACATGCATGATAGGGTGTGTGATGGATATGACGAATGGCTCTTGTCTTGGATGATGGACGATACAAAGTCTGTGCATCATTCATTCAATGTTGAAGACACGACCACTGAAGTTTATGGCAAGAAAGAATGTTGAAACATCATTCTTTGAGCGCCTGCCTTGTGGTGCTCAAATTTTATCCGGAAGCTGGTAATTTGTTATTTAGAACACGAAATGTGAACGATAAAGAGGTTGCTACATGAGAGTGAACGTCAAAAGCAGTGATAGTCAGTCGTAGTAATAAAAACGTTAAAAATGAAAACGTATGAACTGTCCAAGTTTTTTTGAGCTCTATTCTCTATTTTATAGATAGTTTTTCACTCTAACGTAGTAAGATGTCACTCTATTGCGGGATCACGACAATCTCGCCTTAATATAGGACTAATACTATACGAAAAGCATAGGACTGAGGTTAGATAGAGAAAAAGTATTAGTATCATTTCCTTCATTCATCTCTCTCTCTCGACGCTTTTCTCAAATTACTCTAAATTAGAGCAAAGATGACCGAGGTTTGTAATTGCTTTGTACCTCGATTCTCTCTTGATTATTCTTGATTCATTCTCCAGGCATTCCATGGCTATACAAATTACTAGCTTAAAATATGTATGCTAATTGTTTGTATACATGTTTTTTTGTTCTTTTTTTTAATTTTGGGTCGTTTTTAGTCGAAAAAAGGGTCAAAACAAGTGACAATCAATACATTCTTTTCACCGACAAACTATGGCCAGGAATCAGATGATACCGTGGTGGAATCAGAACGGCCGAACCTTATGGGAGAGAAGAGAATCAGAGTGGTATCAGATGGTGCACAATTTGAGGTTATGGCTAAAATGGAGGATAAAAACCAGGCTAAAACGTTACAAGTACAAAAAAAGGCTAAAAGCATACGCAAAATGAAGGTTAAACCTGAGAAGACAAAGGCGTCCTGTGACGTGTTAAAGAAGAAGAAACAACAGCTCAAGCGGTTTATTTCTCCTCATGCTGTGGCTCTTGATGAAAATGATGATGATGATGAAGAAGAAGATGAAGATGACAATGTTTTTCATACACCAGAAGCTAAAAGAGCACGAGCAGAATTAGAATCAGATGGAGGAGAGCTTGTGCCTCCTGGAGCTTTAATTTCAGACGACAGGATTGTTAATATGGAAGATATTGTGGATATTAGTGACGATACGACTGCTGCAATCACAGAGACAAGAGACGATATACAAGAAGACACGACAATTGATGTTGAGTTGATTTCAGGAATGTCAGTAGATGAGCAGGAGGAGGAGGAGGTGCAGTAGCAGCATCTAAAGTAACAACAAAGCCTGATGACAAGAAGAAAATACGGCCGAAAGCAGTGGAAACACCTGTGACGAAGAATAGCAAAGTGATAAACAAGACCATGACGAAACGACAGCAAAAGATGCAAGAAAATGCTGCATCTGCTGTTGTGATAGCTAAACTTGCTTCTGTGGAGCCATTAGATCCCGTTGTTCAGGCTCGTGTTGATATGTACAAGATGAAGACAGACGAGTTGACACAAACGTACTCGGAGCTCTTGGTTTCTAAACACGAAAGTGATGCGGTTATGCAAGACATTTATGGAGCTAGACTAGATTGTGATTTGGACGTTATTGTTGATTTGGACAAAGCGCAAGAAGCATTGACTGCGACGTGGCAGAAGCTTCGAGATCAAGCGCTTGCCACTTTGAACGTTGTTGACAAAGTTGTAACGCCTGTCATTGTCGAATTTCCTCACGAAGTTAAGTGTTTGATCGTCAAAGGTATTCAGGGGCGGTCTGCAAGTCTTTCAGTGGTGTGTGGAGAGCTACTTGCTGCATTCAAGAAAGGATTGAAAACAGATGATGTGGATAGGAAGAACACAATAACGAAAAAGAGTGGATTTGATACTGATACAGTAGACCGTGCGGCATTTCTGGCGATGGAAATGGAGATCAAGATGCTGGCACAACGCACACCACACGGTGTTCGTCCTGCCAAGGCCAATGTTTATGAAGACACTAGCGTCGCCGCATTGTGGGTGTGGGAGGTCGGCAGCTTAGAAAAGTACTTTGGAGATGAAGCACAAAAGATGATTAAGCGTATGCGCAAGCATCGCAAGCGTCTTGGGCAGCAATTGAAAGCATTGGCAAAGGTGGTCCAACTTTTGCATCAGAAGCCTGTAGATGAGACGAAAGTGAGTGCTGAAGAGGCAAAAGTTGGAAAGTTTGGGCTTGTAGTGGCTACTGAATTACGAAAGGCGAAGGATCGAGAGGCGAAAGAGCTAGAGAAACGTAATGCTGCTGAAGAGAAAAAGCGGCTTGATCTAGAGCGCCAGGAGGCGAAGAGTGAGGAGAAACGGAAACGTGACCGCGAAGTGGAGGAGAAGGAGCTCGAGTCATTCAAGGCACAAAAGAAATTCAAGTCTTTTTTTGCAGCTGCTGCAGCAAATGGCGCTCGAGACATCGTGGATATGAAAGGTGACCAGAATGCAGAGAAGACTGCTGACCCCGTGGAAAACAATAGTACAAAGATTGCTCGCATGGATGCAACAATTAGTTTCTTGAGCTGTACTGGGGCTGCGTCAACCTCGGAAGCCGTCTTTCTCCCGCATCAGTCAGTTTTCTCGTCACTGAAGCACAAACGAAATGGGACAAGAGAAGCAGACCTACACTCTGCTCTGAGCTGGAGTGGTCGGCGCCATTGCGACCCCAAGTTGGGTGTGATGAAGTTACTACAGTTTTACGAGAACAATCGGCCAGCATACTATGGTACCTTTAGCACACGAAGCCGGCTATTCCATGGCGGCCGCCGGCCATTCATACGACATCCCAAGTTTGACTACACTATCGATAGTGATGATGAGTGGGAAGAGGAAGAACCTGGTGAGAGCTTGTCAGATGATGAGAATGACGTTGACGAGTCTGATGAGGATAATTTGGACTACGATGACCAGTGGTTAGCTTATGAGGATGAGGTGGACTATATGGATGACGCTGGAGAAGACGTTGATCTGACCGGGCGCGGTGAAGGACCATCGTCACCGACAAAACACAAGCTACCTTCGCAGCTCCAGCAGAAGCGGGTAAAGGCAAAAGCCGTCAAACCAGCAAAGTTAGAGCCTCAGATCATTGGTCCGTTCTGGTTTGTCCACCACGAAAGCGATAACCAAACGGATGGTCCTTTTCCTGGGCTTGTTGGTGAACTGTTAGTCGAGCCGGTATTTGAGTCCAGTTTACTGCGAAAAGCTCGTGAATATGAAGAAGAGCAAAAGGTGATTGAGGCCATGCGTCTAGAACAGCAGCAGCAGAAATTACGGAACTCGAAGAGCAAAAGACGATGCATGAGGTCAAGAAGGCTGCTGCAGTACCATTAAGTGCGGAGAAGATAGCAGCTCCGAGAGAGACGAAGAAGCTTCTGAAAGCAGTGTCCCAGAAATTTGCAGTAGACGTCACACCGCCAAAGACCAAGACACAAAGGACGAAAGCAAAGTCCACAGCTTTAGCTTCAGCTTCATCGCCATCTCCAGCAAAACTGCCGAAACAAATCGATTCGTGGTTTAAGAAAGCCACGCAGAGTGATTCGGTCTCAACGCTTTCAAAATCACAAGAATCACCATTGAAGTCTACAGACAAGGAGCAATTGAAGGATACTACGAGTGTGGAGATTATATCAGTGGATTAGGCAGTGTTGTACATCTCATGGAGCGTTCATTTGATAGGAATCTCGATTGGTTTGTTGTGTCTAGTTGCATCGAGTCGAGCACTTGGTTGTTTGTCAATTTGGTCTCTTTTCGTGTCAAATTTGGGTCACAACACACCCGTCTGTCCCATGCACCCGCATCACATTGTTAATCTACCAATCATAACGTCGATATTTTGAGTCTTTTTGTCGCAAAAGACTCAATTTTACCACCAGTCCGTTCCAACCACAAGCTCAGTTCTGAATCCACCGACTAAGACACAAATCGTGACTTATGAGTCTCCTCCTGCGTGTGTGGACGACACCCCTTCGTGTCTTTTCTTCTCGTATGAGTATCCGTCATTATGCTTCTACTGGTGGTATTCCTAATGATTTAGAACATGCCGTTGGTCGTGAACGTCAAGAATTGGAAGCTGCTGAAATGGGGATTGCTCAATTTAATCGTGATCCTCTCGAATCCGATGAGACACAGGGCAATACAAAAGATGACCCAATTCTCGTGCCATCGTTTTATAATGTACGAACCGTTGGTGTGTCCCATAATGATGCGTCGTACCTTTATTGGTTTAATCTTGTCAAGGGGAAAGTGCATTATTTGCCACAGATTGAAAAGTATTTTATGCTTTACAATCCCCAAGAATTGGCCAAACTTGTCCAGGAAGTGGAAGCGAAACAACAGTAGAAAGAGACACGAGATGGATGGCTGGATGGAGTTCTGCTTTTATAGCTTCTTCTTATTATTATTGGAAGAAGAGAGAGAGAGAGAGAGAGAGAGGAAGAAGAATAGCCATTTTTTTTCTAGTCTTCAGTTGATGGTCATTGACGTTTAAAGCGTCTTTTTTCCCTCTTGTTCTTGTTGTTGTTTTGTCCTTGAGCTGATGATAAAGTTCTACACTCTGAGCACTGACTGACTGACTGATTGACTGTTGTTGTCTATACTTTTCTTCACACGTGACACGTCCTTACAGCTGCAGAAACAAAATTGGTATCATATGACAGCAGTTTAGCTTCTCACGAAGCATTTTGCTGCGGAGAAAAATACGAGTAGGATACGGGAACTGCTGCTGCTGCTATTGTTGTTGACTGCTGGTGAAATGTTGTTGCAGACTGCTTCAGGCTCGTCGTTGTGCGAGACGGTAGCGGGGATAGCGTCGTAGCCTCGGTATTGTTTCCAATAGGTCCTGCTACATCTGGTTCCACTTGTGGACTGCCGTTCAAAATCAGTGCCATAGCCTCTCCGTGCTTTGCTAAAGGTTGACCCTCTTCCGTGTTCCAAGATTCATTGGTCATGCTATCGTCACTTGCAGGGGTCGAAAGTGCATTACGCGATGCTGGACTGAGCATGGAAAGAACGGGCTTGTCAGCTACTGCACACTGCATTTGCATCGGTGCCAGTAAATGGTTACCATTCGAAGCTCCATCAGTTTCAAACGTGGAACGCCCAGCAAATTTCAATAAATATTTCTGAGCGTGAGTTCGCGTTTGCACAGCACTGCGTGTCTTGACCACTTGTGCAACGCGTCGCCAGTCTTTCCCGTACAAGCGAATGCCCTCTAGAAAAGCAGCATGCTCTTCACTGGTCCAACGTCCACCCTTTGAGGAACCCGTCGTGGACGTGCTAGGAGTACTTACGACCAAGTTTTCAATCTTTTGAATCGGTGTGACTGGGACGCCAGTCTTCGATGAAGAGACATGAGTGTCATGAACAGGCCGTGGAGATAGTTTTAGGGTCAAAGGAACGTGGTGAGAAGCACACATACTTTGGTGTGTGCTATCACCAACCATAGAAGGTGGTGGCGATATCCTATGACGCAAGGAGTTGTCCTTATTGGGGTCTGCAATGACGGATTCGCGCTTCATCTTCAAACTCATAATCTGATCTCGGTACTTATCACGCTCACTTCCATGTGCACTAAGCATAGCAGCCTCCATGGACGCAATACTCTTGGAGAGTGACCGAATTTGACGATGCGGCCATCTCTTGATACCATTACGACGACAAATTTTCTTCATGAGCGTAATACAAATGCCAAAGTCTTTTGCCACATCAATGATTGGTCGATCAAAGTGTGCACGAAGTTCCTCGATCGAAATGTGTTTGGTCACTAAACTCTTGACACGATTGCTTTCATTTCTAAACCGATGACTGAAACCAGCATCATCCGTAAAGTCAAGTTTACTTCCTTTTGGACCATCAAAATGAATTTGATGTACGTGATGCACCTTGCCAATACCAGAGGGGAATTGACGACGTTGAATCATATCATCGTCATCATCTGATAAACACTCATCACCATCCATATCCTCTCCATCCGAATCAGAATGTCTCCCGGACGTTGTCGTCATAGCACCACTAGTATCAGAATAACCTTTACTTAAACACGTGAGTATCATTGCTGTTTCTTTCGGATCAAGACTACAAGTATCAGATTCGATCTTGGTCCCTTCATTTGCTTGAATATGAGTAAACACAAGGTGATTATTGTCTCCAGTCTTGATCAATGGCACCTCATGTTCACCTGTTACTGTACAACTCTTGATCTCACATGCCATACCCATACTATCCCACTACTACGTCGTATATATATAGAGAGAGAGATAGAGTGACTGTAGTTTCCTAGAGTTGATGCAATCTACAGCAATATAACATGTATCCATATAGGTTAGTATCATGTAGCCATTTTGTATTCGTCTCACATGACATACTAAAGTAGTACTAGTAGGTAGTAGATACCATAACATATGTCAGGTATAAATAGCACAGTTTTTGGAATGCGACATTAAAGATCGCCCCAGACCATACTATTTAATAATTACTACAAGAATCAAGAAATAGAAATAATCCTACCACTTTTTTAGAGCTTTTATTTAGAGGGCCGGATGAATGGATTGATTGCTGCTTGGGTTCTAAAAAATTGAATGGTCGTGGTGTCTAATTGTTTCGAATGTTGTTGTTGATTGCTTGCTGATGCGACCGAGTGTCAATTGTTTGTGTGTGGCCTTTCGTGGCCCACCAATGGATTGGCACGAGGTTTTGTATCGTCAATACGTACACGAGGGGAACAAAGTGACGCTTAAGTAAGTGAACTATTGGCAAAAATTCAAAAATTCTTTTCTAGATGTTTTGTACTAAGTAACGAAAAAAGTCTTGTTAATTGTGATTGGTCTAATATATATATCACGAGCAGATAAAGTAAGACCATATCATAATGTTGTCCATCGTCGGACATTCCAGATTCTCTTGCACATCGTATAATGGTCATCCCTCCATTTACTAGACCAGTATTAATTCTCACAGTACATCTCAGTCTGATTCTACCACGTCCAATACTCGTACTTTCTCACATCCACGAGGATGACAATAATAGTACTACAATACAAGTACTACATATGCAGCATACTAAACCCAGCATTAAATCCTACCACACTTACTAATCGCTCCTCCAATCCCTTTTACCAAACAAGTCAAATTGCATTTCTGTACTGATATCAAGCAATCGAATTTTAACTATAATTTCTAACTCGACGCTTGACCATCTTGAGACATTCAGTACCCATTGTTGGTCATTTAAAGTCTTTCAAAGTCTCGCATCCCCTTCTTTTGTTCCACAAAAATGCGTCTTTTCATGATAGTCTACTACTATTTTATAATACTATTTGGTGTCTTAGATCAAGTGATTTATGGATGGGATGCCCAACCTGACGGTTACGAAGTAATTAATGGTCCAGAAAGCTCGAAAAGTCTTGAATCATGGCGTACAAATTGGACAAGTTGGAAAACCATGGAACTTGGTAGTAATCGGTATTCTCCAAACGATTTGTGTAATGTATACAATATTCAAGGCCTTGAATGGACTCAAGTGAATTTTGTACAAGTCTTTCTCATGATGAATGACCGTGACATTTATGATCGAGAGAAACAGGAATATACCGTCGAGAAATACGTGGAAAAGATGCAAGAACGCATTGGTACAATTGATAGTGTCCTTCTCTGGTCTGGATACCCCAATATTGGCATTGATGATCGAAATCAATGGGATTTACTACGTAATCTTCCAGGTGGAATCAACGGTGTGAAGACAGTGATTGCGGATTTTCATCGTCAAGGGATTCGAGTTATCATTCCATACAATCCATGGGATATTGGCACTCGTGATGAAACTGGACTTGAAGACATGGTTCGGATGTATCAAGCAGACATTACGACACTGAATCAAGTTATTTCCGACTTGGAAGCTGATGGATTCAATGGTGATACCATGTATGGTGTCCCCAAGTCTTTTTACAACTGTACGAAACCATTGGTTGCAACGCCAGAGGGTGGAGTACCGACAGCATATTTGAGCAATAATCCCATGAGTTGGGGATACTTTTTTGGCTACTCACACTTTCCACCAGTTGCGCGTGCAAAATTTCTTGAATCTAGACACATGGTACAAATCTGTGCACGATGGTCACTTGACAGAAGAGTTGAACTCCTGACAGCTTTTTTTAATGGGGCAGGTTACGTCGTATGGGAGAATGTGTGGGGTATTTGGAACGCCATGACGGAGAGCGAAGATGAGATGGCGAAGAGAATGTTTGCAATCCTTCGCAAGTTTGGACGCATTGTCTCAACTGGACTCTGGACTCCTTACTATGTGATGAAAGACGATGGGTTGTTTGCTAGTGCCTTCTATCTTCAAAAAAGTGAGGAAACGCTTTACACAGTGATCAGCGTTGTAGATGAGGAAATGACATTTGATTTGGTGCTCACTGACCAGCAGTCTATAAACGATGTTCACGTGTATGATGTCTACCACGGAGTAGAATTGAAGAAACAAACAGGCGCAAACAGCACGTCTGGCTTGGTCGTGACAGTGACTCTAGAACCTGGCGCATTTGGCGCGATTTACGTTACAAAGTCCAGCGAATCTAACGACGACTTGGATCAATTTCTTGAAAAGATGCGAGCCATGACCATTAAGCCACTGTCAGCATACTCTACGGAAAGAAACTTGCTTCAGCAGCAGCTTGTTCGCTCGAGCACAACGAGCTTCAGAAAATGAATCGAGCCTCGATGATATGGTGCGTGTATCTGGGACTTCAAACTGGTGGTTCAACGTCAGCGGCGTACAGATTGAGCCTGTCAAAGCTTGGACGCCAAATTTCGCTGAGTTCGGAACAGGAGTGCAATTTCCATGGGAGACCCGTCCTTGGAACAACCACTCGACGCGATTGCTCATCCAGGACTTTATGATCGACAGACATCCCGTGACCAACGCGCAATACGGAGTTTTCCTTAAGTCAAGTGGTTACATTCCCAAGTCATTGGACCGCTTCTTGTTGCATTGGAACAATCGTTCAGGTTCTCCAGCATCATGGAGCATTCCTGTTGGTTTGGAGCAAAGTCCCATTGTAAATGTTGCCCGCGAGGATGCAGAGGCTTACGCTGCTTTCTATGGCAAGCGCCTTCCGCATGATTGGGAATGGCAGTATGTCGCTTCGAACGGAGACAATTACGACATTTATCCGTGGGGATCGGACTTAGACAGAACTAAACTACCGAAAACCTCTCATGGTAAGGAATTGCCTCCGCTGAGTCCTGTGGGCTCGTACAAGACCTCTCGCTCATCCAAATTTCTCGTGGAAGACCTTGTCGGGTACGTGTGGCAAATGACGGACCAATTTTGTGATGCTCATACGTGTGGGCTTCTTCTTCGAGGAGGAAGCAGGTACTACCCGATTGCAGCGACACATAGTGATCCGAATTGGTACTTCCCACAAGCTTTGAGTGCTCAGTACCATAACCGTTTTCTTATGATCAGTGAAGGGTACGATCGGTCGCCAATGGTGGGCTTTCGTTGTGTAAAGGACATTCCTTCATCTCGCAAGGTGGGGGTGATGGAGTAAAGGTTGAGAATACGCCGTGAGAGTCTCTGACGTCTTCGTTTACCAAATGTAGCAGTGGCGAGTTCCGACACGTCGAGAAGCTTCTACTTCATTGTTTTGAATAACAATCTCACCTTTCTTTCCATTCTTCCGAGCAGACAGAACCTTGTTAGATCTGGAATTGTGGTGATAAGTCTTAACGTTTTTACGATCAGGACTTGAAATGGGTATGACATCGTTGGAAACAGTTCAAGTATCTCCTGTAATCAAACGCCCTATCCAGAATCCGCCGCTGAGTGTCCGTCCACCTTTTGATCTGCTCTTGTAGTTGTGCGGTGCTCTAATGACCACAGTCACTAGTCAAAACAGTGTTAGAGTATAACACTTTGACTTTTGCCGTCATGACTAACCGCTGACGCTTTCAGAATGTTTTGACTGTGACCTCATGTTGATCAGCTTAGATATTCCTTGGCACACAGAATCAATAGCAACGCTGCATTAGCCAACGAAGCGGGCCAATTGAACTGATCTTTCATGCACACCATTCGCACGCTTCATCCAACCCTTCCGTCGCAACGCTAGCTGACACAAAGGTGTATTCATACTGTCGCTCAACTCGATTGAAACCGTCTAAGATCAATTCGAAGCCTGTTCCCATCACCCTGGTTGTCAATCTAGCATTGTTGTCGCTAGCTCTGTCAACTTGTCAAGTAATGTCGGGTGACGTACAAGTACAAACTTGTAGTTGCTGTAGATCAATAGCTTGAAAGGCTTACAAACCGATACTGTCAATAGTTTATCATGTTACATGAGCTTACGTGCTCTCCTTCGATCACCAACACTTTCACGTCTTAATACCGAGTGTAATAACCTTGGGAAGGCTGGAGGACGACTGGTTGCGACTGGTAGTTCCTGCCAGGTATGACCATCACCGGCTGCAACGATTGCTCATGCCTGGAGTTGCGTTTGCGTCTGCAGATGCATTTAAACAGACATGTCACGATCGATATGGTAAAAAGGAAGGCCAGTACACCAAGCACAATGGCCAGGATCGTCGTGAGGTTGCTGTTGACCTCACCACTACTGGAAATACTGCCGTCGCTATTGCCATTGAACCCGTTGCCGTCAGTAATGTCACCAGAAGAATCCGACGATGCCGGCAAAGCGACTGCTTGAGATCCAGGAGTGCACGTGCTGTTCTCAACGCAGTAGAATGTCACCGACTCGTTAACATTGTAATCCGTGTAGAACGTCTTCAAAAACGTCTCGCCAATGATCCAGGTGTTAGCGTATGTGCCGCTATCTGACGTTGCTTGTACTTCCACCACGATCATATTGGCTCCTACATCAATAATGTAGTCGTCTTTCTCGAGATAGAATGTCACGCCACCAAATGTAAGTGCAAGTCGTGGTAGCTCTACATCACTAGAGCACATGTAGATGGCGGAACCGGATGAGTACAAATTGCAACTGGACAAGTACATACGTACAAAATCCGCATAGACCGAAGCAGGCATAGCGAGTAGCGAAGTACCAGAATCTACAATACTGTCACAGCTCCCCTTGCTTGCTGTCGAGCACGGAAATACCGCTGTACTGTTGCCAATCTGAAACGCTGTCATACCGATTGTCCAGTGAGTCGGTGTGGCCGATTTCAACTTGATAGTGTATGGCTTGAGGCCGTTCGAATCGATGAAGGCGTCGTCCACGCCATTTAGGAGTAAGAAACTGCCTTCCCTGTTGTCCTCTTTGGTCAGATACATGGAGAAGCTCGTGACGTAGTCAATAAATTGTCCACCTGGTGATGGCAGTGTAGCAAGAGAGCTATAAGCTAATCCAAAGAGCCCTTCAGCGTCACCTGCAAGCAGCGAATTAGAGTTGCTGGGGTTGACGTTGGGACCCTGTGCAACTCCCACGACATAATTCGACAAGGCCACGTTGCCAAACTTAATGTCAGCGGATTGTCCAAGTACACAAACGTCACCAGAACCGTATGTGATGGTGCTGGCATTCGACGGACATGCGGAATTGCATGTAGAACCGCTGAGATAGTAGCAAGAGATCCACAAGTCCGATGAGCCTGTGTCTACTTGCACCACGAACGTTGACCCGTCGACTACAATATCAGCAAAGTAGATTGTACCCTGATAGTTTTCAATATCCACAGCATTCGAGTTACTGGCACTGCTTACGAGGCGACGCGAGCGTGTCCATGGCGACGGACTTCGGCGCATGGAAATTCGAGCCATTGGCATTGTTTCCCTGGGACGAGACTTTGTCTGTAAATGCAAGTTGAAAAAACAAAACGATTCTGTTCTCTACAAGTGTTGGGAGCTCTCTGACAGATAGTGACGTGATTCAGTTGCATGACAATATGAGACGGTTCACTTGCTTCAGTTTTTACGTCCGTTATTGTCCTTTCTATTGTACATTTTGCATAATCGTTACAAGACCATCATCTACTGTTATATCGGGAGTATAGATGCGACATGTGCACCTGTTTGCGTTGTATTGAGTTGAAGTATAGTAAACAGTTAGTTAGATCAGATTAGTAACAATAGAAAGAGAAATGTTGCGACACAAGGTAAAAGATAATGTAGCCACTAATATCAAAAGCTCATAAGGGACTTAACATGACAACGACGTCGTGTTGCGGTTTGTGATCAGTTGCTGCTCCTAATGCTTCTTTGGACGTAACGTGGGTGAAAATGACGTTTGTATTGATTAATGACAAAGAAAAGCACCCGATAAGATCGTACGTTAATGTCCAGATACCAGTGTAGTAGATTGTGGCTCACTATTTGTAGGCGAGTCCTATACCCAGTCAATCGCTAGCAATCCAATTGATTGCAAGCAAATAGAAACAGATAAATAATTTTGTGGACAGATACTTACCAACAGCGTCAGGAGCTACACAAAGTCGATATTTACTTATTGTTGTCAAAAGAAGACATTCCACACATAAACCAGCATATTTCTCGAAACTTCATTTATAATCCAATAAATGAGTGATCAAGTCAAGACGATGAAATGTAGAGCAGCTGAAGTAAGTGACGGCACTAATGATTTGCCATATAACAAGAGGAAGAATAGACGAGCTTAAATTATAATCATATGAAACTATAAACATCATGGAACGGGTACGAAAACTTAATCTAAATTTTAGATCACTGCGTATAAGAAGCCAATGTTTGAGTTTTTACTCATAAACTACCATGTACTTTTGATGATGTTGACAATCCGATCGTCAATATTAATCAATGGTCTCCATCTAGTGTTGCACTCAATCGGCACGATACCACATCACTTCATATTTTGCGTCCTTGGGACTCGTAGTGGCAGGTTTGCTTACGACATCATAAAATGGCTACATAAAGCTGCAATGGAAGAATGGGACAAGCAGGATGAAATTCCACGTAGATGTTGGTAGTCACGAATCATTGAAGCTGCTGTAGTGGATCATTGCATCAGAAGTATCCATTCTCCAATCTGATTGACTCTCGATTCTTTCCAAATCATGACTAGCATCTGCTACTCCAAACAGGCATCCTGAACTAGCCAGAATACCGTCATAGGAGCAAACCGTTGCAGTCTTTGGGTGCAATCGTACAGGTAAACGTTGTAGTACAACTACGGCTGATGGCACTTTTGAGTCTGCAAAGAACGAAGAATTGAGAGGATAAGTTGACTGAGCGTAGTCAGAAGTATAGGCGATACGATGCAGTAATGTGCTCGCCAAAGCTCCAGAAGTACGCCTTATAAAGGCACATAACTCGTTGACTGCTATGTGCGCTGATGGCCACGCTAACGGGATAAAAACCAACTGCGCTAGTGATCGCCTAGTCGTACCGGCACAGCTTGTGCTAAGAAAACAAACTGGTCTTAAACTGGACACGGTCTGTGGAAAAGGCGAGCAAGAAGTGACTAGAACCCCTCTGATATTATTGATCAGGTTGTGATCCTCAGTGGAATAACGAAGCACTCCAACGACGAACGACTCCTCGTCAAGCAGTAAATGTCATTTTAGTCTATATACGTCTGCTTGCAGAGTTTTGTATGCATTAACAAGTAAAGCAGTGTTGCAGGCTGCTTAGTTGCTGATCTGCAAAACTTCGGATAAGCATATGTCCAGCAGGTAAGCTGTTAGCCCCCAAATAACGTGCGGGCCGCCCGTGAAGACTGGAGTGGCGTTGCTGTGACGAATCCAATTGTCCTGGTTCATCAGGTCTCGCACCGGCACGGTAAATAGGGACTCCACTTCAGCTTCGTTAATGGCCACAGTCTGATCACTCATCTCGCCGATAAAGCCCACAACCGGAGTCACGGCAATGCCTGTGATCGACGTGACACTCGACCAGTCACAGCGAAGGATACCTAGTACGTCCACACCTGTAGGTGCTAGCCCAACCTCTTCGTTCATTTCCCGGAGACACGTGCCTTCAATGCACGAGTCGGTTGCATCCACCATACCTCCTGGAAAGCATACTTCGCCCTTGTGCTTGCCAACAGTGAGTGAGCGCAACGTAAATAGCACAGACGGCTCGCCTTTGAATGTACATAGCGGAATGACTACTGCTGCTCGTGCCGAGTATGCTTTGGTAATCTGACGTGGGAGTCGGCTCAGTCGCTTGCGAATACGCTCAATATGGCGCTGGTTAAATGCATTCACGAGTGGCGTTTGTCGTTGTGTATTTGTTTCATGTTGAGCAAAGCCTGCAGCAACAAGCAAACAAACAGAAGAAAAGAAAGAAGCAGCATGAGTATAATGTTCAGCTCTTGGTCAAATGATACACAAAGCTTCTTAGTTTACCATGATATGGCTTCAGTACAGCTTCCAGTTGATCAAACTTGCCTTCACTCAGTAGCTCTGCACAGAGCCATAATGTATATTCTCGATCCTGATAAGCAGCAGCAAGTGCTGGTGCTGTATAATTGTTTACAAGGAAGCTCGCATCCATCCTCGGCTTTTCAAATTCACGCGACAAGGAGCTTGTATGTGGTACTACTGTGTCGTCTGAATGTTCTGGCTCTAATGTTGCACTAGCGTTTGTATCTTCTTCTTCGTCTACATCATCATGATGATTACGACTGTGGTAATACAAATGATTCGAATGATTACGCTTCAATGGCTTGAACACGCACGAGGAAGTCCATTGTGGCTCATTTTCAATCTGGTGAACGGTAGAAATCGTACCAAATGCGCGTGACTTCGTTGATAAGACTGACGAGTGACTTGATACATTTCTCAACATGATTTTTAGTCGCATTGACGTCATGACGGATGAGAAACAAGGTGTTGACTGATGAATGTGGGAGCAAGTAGTCAGAGTCACGTATTCATAACCTTAGTCTGGTCGATGACTTGATGATACAATTAGTAGGATGAATGAAATGAAAAGATAGCACCATGAGTAAAGCGAGGAATGATTGATACGAGATGCTTTTTTAGCCAATGGACGCATGTCGACTGTTTAATACCGTGTTATGATTGGTTGATTGAAAAGCTGCTGCAGGACTGCCAAATGGGTAAACTTCAGACGTCGGTGTTTCTAACGTTATTTAGAGTCATATCCGTTTTAAGTAACTACGAAATAAAGTTGATTCATGATAGAGATAATGTATCGATTGAAATGAGAGAAGGTATAATAAATCAATAACGTTTACAGCCAGTGAGACCATGTAATACTGATATAACTTAACTTGGCCGTAATCATTTAATACTTTATGCCGTAGATCGAGAAAACCAGCTTAGTAGATGGATAAATCTAAAGCGAGCGATGCAGCTTTAATAACTGCACGTAATAATAGTCCACTCCTCCTATTCATCTCCACGGCACTCTCGTTTTGACAGATTTACATGTGATACTTGAATTAGCTGAAACATAACCCACATTGTTTCTACCGAAGTTAGACGGATAAAACATATAAAAGACCTTGACTTCGAGGCATGGTCGTCGTCATGATACAAGTAGCACCATCCAAATTGTCACCTTTCACTCATGACAGATCAGTGAGAACTGCATGCTAACGTGCTACACCTTCAAGTGTATATTCACGTCAAGATCGGGACAAAACGTGTATCTTATGTAGACTAATGACGTGAAAAGTACTTTCATGTATCAGCCTATATTAGGCTACGTGTGACACGTTTGCAACCTCAAATGGCTACATTCCTTCTTGATCTTCTGTCCTACTTCAATGAATTTCCTACATTTGTCAAAAACCTATCAAACAACCTGCTTTGCCTCCCAGCGACCATGCATCAGTCAAATGAACTCGACAGCGATAAAGTTGATGATAAGAATGAAATCATAGCGTTACTTAACGACGAAGAATTAAAGTCCATTGTCTTATCAAAGCAAAGTGACAATACGTCAATGGATCAAGAAGAAGAAGAAGAAGACGCAGCACATACAATATTGTCTATGAAACGTGAACCAATGGATTCATGTACTGATTTAACAACTCATGAAATCAGTACATTTCAATCCACAAACAACATGCAACATTCAGGTAACATTTCTACCACCTGCACAGCAACTGTAGAACTGATACTACACTAAACAATGTAGCCATCCAGTCTGAGATGAGTCCTACTGTCTTGAGCTCGCCCATTGCTGACTTCGCTAGTAGCACGAGTGAACAAAAGCCAAAACTGCAACAGGATGAACCACTTGACATACATAGGGACGTCATTCCTGACGAATTGCAGCATAAAACCCAAGAGAAGAACCACATTGTGAACTGTGAATTAACTCCATCATCTCAATTCAAGCAAGATCAAAGGAATGTACCATGTACGAATTCCAATGAGTTTTTCAAAGAGTTGGCACTTCTGACACCAGACGAGTATGAAGATTCAGAGCTTGATGGTGAGTTTCAGCACATAGTGCATATTTTAATCCCATCCAATGCTACAACTGCATTGCTCGACCGCCGTGGTCAGCCAATCCAGCGTATTAGTCAGCAAACCGGATGTACACTATCTGTACGTAAACCAGAGGCCTCACTATTCAAGGATGACCGTTTGCTTCGTATGTACGGAAAAGCCAGGTGTATCTGCTTAGCTCAACGACTTGTCATTGCATACATTCGAGCATTTCGAGCGGAGAAAAAAGACCCGATTTATATGGACCTGTCGGAAGTAACTCCACCTGTTAAACTATCTGCTGCATCTATCACAAAAGCCATAAGCGTTGCTGTTACTGCCGTAAAGAAGAATGAGGTGGAGACTACAAACTCGTTTCACTGGATGGTACGGCGTGACGATGTTGGCAAAATAATGGGAAAGCAAGGATGCATTTTAGCATCAATTCGTCGTGACACTGGCGCCACAATCCGTATCGATAACGACGTCGTTCCTGGCACCACGGAGCGACGAGTGACTTTCAGTGGGTCTGTGGAATCTATCGTTGCTGCGGTGGAAAAGATTAAAAGTAGGTCTCGCGGACATCCTGAAGTGGCAGCAAGCGTGGTGAACGATAAACATGGACAGTATTTTGCCATTCCGTACCACGCTGCAGGATATCTCATTGGTGTGCAAGGCTCTACAATCAAAAACATTACCGAGCGCACAGGCGCACGCCTACAATTTCCTTCGGCAGAAGACTTGCCCTTGGGTAGTATAAACCGTATTTTCCATGTTCAAGGCACTCTAAAACAGGCTGAGCACGCTCGACGAATCGTTAGTGCTAAACTGCGAGACTTTCTGGCCTCTTCGAAGAGCCCAAAAAGTTTGAGTCTTTTCTCAACTGGCCTAAAAGGCGACAAAGTTACAATCAAGGTTCTCCTGCCGTCTAAAGTTTGTGGGTCTTTGCTAGACCGTCGAGGCCAGCTTATCCGTGAGATATCCAAGAAGTCTGGTGCCCACACACACTTCTTGGCGGCACATGACGACGGTAACCGGGTTTGTGTTTTTACTGGTGACATGAGTTGTGTGCTTTGCGCGCAACGCATGGTTTTGCAGGTGATTGCAGGAGACGCCATTTCTTCAAAGCGGGCAGCTCCACCCCGAAAGCGAAATCGTAGACAACGAGATGAAATCGAAAACAACAAAGTGCGTGATAAAGTGGGGGGGCATGGAAGACGAGGAACACAAGGATGACGTGGAAGAAGGGAACTATGTCAATGGCGAGTGTGAAGATGCTCTTGGACACCCTGTCAGACGGAGAAATGCACGTCGACAGCCAAATTGCCCTCTTCGACTCGACGACAAAGAGGACGAAGCAAACCTGTACATATATGACGATTGATTGGAGTACGAAGAGTGTCCATGCCAGCCAAGACGCCGACAGCCAGTCGCCATTCATCCCCAGGCGTATTTTGCGGATGAAAACGCTGTCGATGGTTGTATAAGTGACGAATGTGATCGTCATGGATGTATGTCGTACGATGTGCCTCAATTTTGACCGCCAATGCGACCAGCAGTTGTGCTGTACTAGTCACAAAGACGAATGTGACGATTTGTGCGGAGAAAATGATGCCAAAGGCGAAGAAGATGACGAGTCCGACTATGCGGTTAGTCAGCGATGGTGTGTGTGGACTCAATTGTCGGGAAGCAATTGGTAAAGCGATGACTTTCGGCAGTCGGGTTGATGAGCAGCGTCGACCCATTGCCCGCGTTGGCCGAAGAGTGCAGATAGTAGTCCCAAATCCACGTTCTCGAGAAGGACAGTCTAGAATGAGCTCAACCGACTGACATTGTACGAATGGTACTGGCAGTATTCGTCCTATATTTTTTTAGCCGCATGGGAAGAGCAAAATGTGCGTCATAGCGTGTCTCGGGGTGGAAAAGGAAATGGCCACACAAGCACCGGACCCGACCGCGGAAATAGCAGTAAAAGGCGACGACAATGACGATGTGAGCATTGAGACGGCATAAGCTTATCACGATTTTATCGATTATACCGCCGCACTAGAAGACCAACCGCGGTTGCTGCGGTGGCGCAAGCGATGATAGAAAGACCCACATGCAGGGATGACATGGGTAAAAACTCGGCCGCTTTCCTCTCTACATCCTTAATGGGCAACTCAAGGACTTGTGATTTTCCACCATCACCAATTGCCGATAGCCCGGTCGATTTTTCCATGTCGCTTTTGGACACGCGCACATTGGAATTAGTGCAGTGGTTGTTCACATGGCTCGGGCAAGGTAGTGCTGAGTGGTGTTCATCGACCAATGACGTCGTGGTGAAAGACTCCATTCCTACTTGTAGTACGCTGCCACCATGGTTCTTGTCGACATGCATGGTGCAATGCTCTTCCTTCGACAAAACAGGTGCGCTACTAGGCTTCTCTTTGAGCACCGCTGCAGTATCATGGACAATCGTGGCTGTTTTACCAACCCAGCTCAAAGACCTCTTTCGTTGTTCCTTCCCGCTTTTCGACAAAACTTCCGTTGGTTTTGTACTTGATGCGACGGCCTCAATTTCTAGTAGTATTTGCTGGAAGTTTGATGAGATGGTAGCCTCAATATCACTTGTGCTTTTGCTGCTAAAACTAGCTCGTTTGTGTTGCTTTAGCTCTCGACTAGCAGGTGCTAATGCATCGACAGCAGTCGTCGCAGGAACTCCCGTACCCAAGGTTCTGCGTCTTCCACCTTGTATCCGGCTTCCTTCAGATCTACTCTCTGACGAACGTTGACGACGTAGAACTCGGTTTTCTATACGCAAAGCTGCAATTTCGCGCGTTGCGTCCTGCAGTAGCTGCTCCATGTCTCTAGCTTCGCTCTCGCAAGACGTCACATAGGCCTCCTTGCTATCTCGTGCACCCTCCAATTGTTTCTGCAACTGACATACCGTCTTCTTGGCACGTTCTGTGGCAGCCTCTGCATTCATTGCGCGGTTCTGCGATGCCTGCAGCTGCGTCACTGCAGATGCCTTATTGATTTCTAGCTCTTCGACAAGCTCGTCACGAGCTGCTAAACGTGCTTGTAGGTCTTCTTTTTCGACCTCTAGACGCCGAGCGATGCGGTGTAATGTGTCTCGTACAGCTTCCACACTCTCCACCTCCTGTAGCTTTTGCTCCAGCTGCAACGTCACGAACTTGAGGTCCTCTTGTGCGCGCACTGTTTCAAGACGACGTTCGTTGCTTTGCTGTCGCAATTGTGTGATCTCATCCATGAGCTCTCGCTGTTGCTCCTGCTCGCGTTCAGCAGCAAGTTCTAGCTCCAAGCATCGCCGCCTAAGTTCATCAATGCACTGTTCAAGTTCTGTCGTTTCGACTTCTCGAGACGCGCACCATTTACAGGAATCTGTTCGACTAAAGCTTTCACATGGGGTCAGTGACGGAACGACCGTCACTGACCCCTGTTGCTGTGTCTGTTGTTGCAGATGGCCAAGCGTATTCTCTTGTGTCTCCGAGTCCCAAGAAATCGACGACGTATTGCAGCGATGTACTTCCGTCTCCAAAGCTGCATTCTCGTCCCGTAATCGCTGTGTCTCTCGTACTGCCTGATTCCACTCAAGTTGAGCAGCTTCCAATTCGTCGTGTAAAACTTCAAGCTCTTTTCGTGCAGCACTGAGTTCTTCCAGCAATGCGTTGCCTGCTGTAGCAGCTAAGTGAAGGTTATCCTGCTCGCCTGCAAGTTTTACCAGCACCCGGACCAATGTCGTCTCCAGCAGTCTTTCTCGTGCTGCAAAGTCTCCATTTTCTTGAGCTTTAAAGTTATTGCTCCGGCCTTTGCCATCTCTCGTGCCGAGTAAACTTTCAATCTGCTCGACGACAGCATCGTCATTGAGACGAAAGCTAGTGCCGCAATGATTGTCCTCAGCCATGAATACGTCAACAGTGAGCTGCTGACGCACATGATCGAGTATTGCCTCCGTTTCGGTCTCGAGTCCTTCGTGTTCATCACCTTCGCTGGCTTCCTCGCTTTGGTCTTCGCTCAGGATTTGTGGTTGGCTACTTCGACTGCTACTACTTGTGGTCGGTGATGCCAACGCCCACTGATCCGGACTCGTATACGTCATTCAGCACTCAAATGGAAACGTGAACGCTAAGAACGGAATGAGAAAGGAAGACACACAGAGTTTTTTCTTGTTGGAGGAATGGCAAATGTCTTTCATTGTAGCCTGGTTACTCGATTTCGTGTTGCGTCGCTTGGTGAGACGTAGCGTGGGGTCGTGAGCTGGAAATGCCGTGGAACTTCTCGTCCCCATTGCGTTTGTAACGTCTTTGCTTGTACTCTTCGTGAATGTGCCCTTTTTGCGGGTAGAACTGGCAAGGACGTGCCGAAAAACGTCTGAAGATTTGAAGTCGTTGCGGTATTGTTGAGTAGACAAGCACTGGAATGGTCTTGTGATGAACTGATCATTTCGATGTGAACCACAAGTCGTGTCTTGCGTAACGTTTGAAACGTTGACGTGTGGTAGACGAATGAAAACCACACGGCAACAACATCTCTTTCCAATGATCAAGTACATGTACTTCTTCGTGGTTTCGAACCGGACACGAAAAAGATGGAAAGGCTTCCATGATAACAACGCAGGATTCATGCCAAGCGGACACGACGACTGGCTCGTGACATCTCATTCATTGTCACATGCAACGACCCACCTCACCCACCGTCAAAACGGCCACATTTGTACGTCTCAGTCGACTGGTTATCGCTCTAAGCCATGTGTCCGATCTAACTGCCATTTGGTAAGAAGCCAAGTAGCGCTGCTAAGATAGATGGAAGCCCAAAACGTTGCAATCTTACCAGTATGTTGGCAAATGCAATTGAACAGACCAGGTCATTGGTGAGCCAAAGGCTTTGCCATGCTTTATCGCAACGAGACCTAGCTGGTTGTCCAACCGCCATTGGCGACAATGACCCGGCAAGCTTCGACAATGCTGGAGATGACATCCTTTTCATTGCCTGGCTTCATGTACAAGTTCACAGCTTAACAGGATGTGCAAGCCATGCAATGTAACACAGAATTGAACGTCCAAAGTCCTTGACTACCTTCACTGACAGTGAATACAGTAGTGGCAGTGCCTTGATCATGGTTTCAATCTTCACATGACTTTACAATGCCGAGATCATGAACGCCAGCGAAGAAGAGACCAATGACAATGGCGTTGACTCTGTTTCGACGAGCTGCCTGCGGTCAAGTGCTTTGACACTGCGCGAACATATTGTGGTCTAGCACCGTCGTCCAAGTGCTCAAAAAATTGGCGCTGAGGGCGCACACAGCTGCACAACATAAGTATTCTAATGCTGCTCCTGACATAGCAACGTTCCTCCACACACCCTGTAAACCAAGCACAGCTTTTGCAGCGTATAGCTAATTGATAAAACACAAAAATAGCAAGACAACGAGGGTAGCAGCACTCGGAGATCTCAACATAAATTACAATGCAGCGTTTTGCACTCAGGTCGCAGCGCATAGCTGCCCAAAGGTTCCGTTGCCTCGGCTGCAGCAAGTCTCCAGACTGTAAAGCTCAACCCAATAGCTTATTCACTTCGCTCTATGTCTAAGTCACTCAGCTCATTGACTTACAAATTACCGGACGACCGCATTAGTCCGCCACTCCTCGAAGCTAGGAACGTGCCATTTGGCACTACAAAGTCCGTGTATCGTCCAAAACCAGAGCCCTGCACCGCCAGCGCCACGTGAAGACATCGTAGCCAATCCTTCATATCACTCTCCGTATACGCGCTAAGCAGTATCCGTCGACTCTTGCCACGGATTGCAAATCGCCACATTGTGGCCTGCGAGCCGTCAAAGATAGAGTCACGAGGCATGATTTCAATGCTCTTGGCGCTGCATTTAGCCAGGTCAATTTCGCCACGTTTACGACCACGTTCTTCTCGAAAAAACGTCATTTTCGTACTCGTGAGCACAACAAAACGAACTTTCCAGCCACCAGCTCGTAATCCAAAACCTTGTTTGAACAATAATCCTGACTTGATCACACCTCCATGTGGCACATTAGCTGCACGAGCCATGACACTTTCTCTAGATAGTGTAAATCCATCTTCATCCACAATCAATGTACGTGGAAGTTTGGATGGATCACAGATAATAGTATCAATCTCATTATGTTCTTCATCACTCTCTTTTCTTTCAAGAAGAGGTATTGGACCAGAGAATGACATTGCCATCATTGGCAAGAACGAGTCCGTCCGATCAAGGCGCTGACAAGTCGTATGTAAATAGTAATTTTCTTTCTCTTCATCTTCTTCAACAGTTGAAATGGATCGATTATCACGAGTCGTATTTACTTGTGGACCAGGAGATGGCACGTATGTTGAACTTGTCTCGGAGCTTCCAGCGTCACTGCTTTCATACCAATCATCTTCACTTGTATCCGATGTACGTACAGTACCAACCGTAGATCGATCCATCGCATTATTACTACTACTCCTACTTCTACTACGACAACGACTAGTATTACTACAATCCACGGCACGTCGTAAATGTTGCTTGTAGACGGTATTCTGATGCTGTTGTTGAGACATTCGCAACATTCGCGACGGTCGAAACGCCAATAGACTTGGACGAACATGTCCTTCATCATTTTGCGGTTCCATCATTGCTGGTACATCAGCATGAAAATGATTATAGTTATAATTATATCGACTTCCTCGCCAACTTGGTTCTAGGACTGTAGCGGTAGAGGGGGAAGAAGAAGAAGAGGAAGAGGAGGAAGAAGTAAATGGCTCACGTCTTGGTGCCATTTTAGTATCTAGTGATGTATTATTTACTAGCTACTGACTGAGGACTGGTAATGCAGTAGTGACGGCAAACTGGCTGGAAAGAGGTAGTCGGATTTAAGTGGAGGAGATATGGAGGATCGTTTGATCAGATTGGTGTAATGAACTGAATACATGCAGTTGGAGTGAATGTGTTTTTCTGTTTTGACCTGTATGAATACATAATATGCCAATATTAATTGAACTGGATTAACAACATATGATAGAAACTACTGCTATCCTAACTTGTTGAAGTCAATTAAATCCAACATCTAGTGAAATGGTCAAATAGTGGGACTAGTCAGCTATACTACTTTTGGCTTTTCCACAGCTCGTTACTAGCTGCTCTTTACTATTTTTGACTAATGAGACGACGGCGAGAATCATGAGATCATCGACTGACTTGACTCACTTGTTTTTTTCAATCGTCTGCTACTTCAGAGAAGTTTAAAATACCTCAAGGTTCAAGGAGGCAGTCAGTTTCCATACTGCCGGTAATACCTCACTCACTCACTCATTCACTCCCTCGTCCATTTTGCATGGCGCAGAAAAATGGCGTTATTTGACAGCTGGTAGACAAGTCACCAAGACCTTGAGTTGATTTACAACCATGTGAAAAGAGTCTGAGAATGTCGTCAAAAGTCTCGGACCCTCGTAGCTTTGCGACACTAATAATGGCAACGACATAATCAAGACCTTGTTTTGCGACACTTGAGTTACTTCATATTGGTTGTACCGGTTGTTTGTTATTTTGAAAAAAAAAACCTCGAGCAATTTTCGCGTGTTTGCAAAACATTTTGTGTGAAGTAAGAATAACCGTTTTCTTTCATTGTCTCATCGCATTAGAGAGCAGTGGGAATGTCCAATAATTATTAAGATTACTGAAGTGGTCCAAAAAAAATGCGTCACACTGAAACCCATATCTGGTTTTTATCCAATGAAATACTTCCAAGCTATTAAATGGACGTGAGCTTTAAGAAGAAGAAGAAGCGTCATGGCGCTAGTTGTCAGCGGTCCCGTCGGCTTTTAAACGATAAGGAGGATGTGTGTACAGATGAGGATAATGATTTAGTGGATGTAGAGAGGATTCAACGTAATATTGAAGAGCTACGAGAAGATCAACGACTGCGGGAACAGGCATTAAAGGAAGAGCTAATTAGTCAAAAAGCCAAGAAGAAGACCAAGATGATGATGATGATGAAGAAGGGCAATGATATTAATCAGTATGGATTACATGATCCTAAGAAAGAAGGATGCGCTAATCAGAAACTATTGACACTTTTGGATGGACAATTTACGGGCCAAAGTGTTACGACTGACAAGGATCAGCATGAAGAGTTAATGAATAAGTTTATTGAAGAGAGATTACAAAGGAAAAGAAAGTTAACAATACGAAAGGAAGAAGAAGAAGAAGATGATGATGAAGAAGAGGGCAATGTTAATGATGCGTCTAATGCACTGCGAATTGCCGAGGATAGATTATTTGAACTACCAGATCATTTGAAACCTAATGTGTCGAGTGATAACAATGGATTTGAAGATGGGACAGAAGGTGGGATGCTTATGGGAGGTGCAGGCATTGCAGAGGTAGAACTACCGACGTCGTTTTTGGAAAAAACGGAGCATGCGACGAGAAAAGCATTGGAAGCAAGTAAAGTAGGAAAGGTGAAAGTGGATACGATTGGTGGACTTGCAAGCTCAGGACTGCCAGCCAATTTTAGTGTCGACTTTAATCGACACCGGACCGATTACGTTGCAGAGATGAAGAGTATGAATAAAGGTATGGAGAGGATATTGCAGTTTAGCTATGTGCAGTGGAAATTGTGGTACCTCATGACAATGGTGTTGATCTTATTCTATTCGTAGACGAACGACGTGAGCGGGGGTTTCATCAAGGTGACAAGTGTTGATATGTAGTTCAATTGTGATATTTCGTTGGAATGTCTAATGTGTTCTACTTTGTATTTGTGTACAGTTGGCAAGCATCAGGCAAGTGATGATCGTGCCGTTTCACGGTTTCGAAAATTTGAGACTCGCCAGATGCGACGATAAAGTCGACGCTTTGGAAACAACGATATGCTGCATGAATTGACAGTTAGTTGGTTATATACTACGTTATGCAGCAAAATATAAGGTCAGACTTTATGCTTTAGAGCCATCTGTCTGACTTTCTTTTTTGCTCGCATTCTTTTGTCTGATTATTGAACATACATTCTGTTTCCATGTTAAGGTGCTGATTCGATTTCGAGTACGAAAAATATGTAGCCATTTCATTTCTACCGTTGTTATTTCTAACTTAGTGTGGTCGACACTAATTCTTGCAACCCACGACGACGTCATCATCACCTACTTACTTGCTTAGTGTCCATGAGTTGGTTATGGGAAAATGAGACCACGGCACAGGCGCAATATGTTGTAAGTGCATTACAAAATGAATTAGATGAACGTGAGAGTAAAATCAAGGCACTGGAAGTGGCATTAAAGCGTGAACAACACGAAATGTTATCGCTCCTTGAGGATGAAGTGAAGGAATTAGAACAACGTCGTCATGTGATAACAAAAGAGCTTGCGAATGTGAATGAATTGATTCAAGCGAAGAAAAAGTTGATTGAATGTAGCAAAAGTGACAAGAAGTTGAAGAAGAGAAGAAGAAGAAGAAGAATGAGGTTCCAGAGATAATTGTTGACACTTCTGGCGATGTGATATATGAAAAACGACACGAGATTGAATTGATATCGAAGAAGAAGAAGAAGGGAGAAGAAACGGGAGAATGAAGAGAGTGTGATTGATGAAAGGAGGTGAGAAGTAGAGAGAGGGAGGGAGGGAGTGTGTCTGTGGTTTTCTAACCTTGAGTTGTACATGTTGTTATTGTTTTTCTTATTGTAGTGGTGATGATGGAAATGAAAACGATTTCAAGGTGATGCTGCCTATGGATAAGCATTTAGAAATAGTGGCGAAGGAAGAGCCTAATGTGGCATTTATTATTCAACGAAGTAATGTGAGTCAAGTGATGTGTGAATCTTTTGATTGGATGAGATGGATGAAGTTGCGATGCTCACCGGAAGTTTGCAATATGTTTTTTTCTGGTAGAATACAAATACAGTCGTGTATGCTGGATGCAAGTCAAGGGATGGTAACTCACTTGACCCGACGAATCCGATGAAGGTATTCTGGATCATGTACGAAAAGGATGGTAACCCACGTGAAGATTTAACCATGATTGAGCGTAACACGGCTTATGGTATTACATTCAAGCCATCGGATGTGCCGGGCGAATACATAGTGGCTATCGCTTCGTTGCGTGATCGCGATTGTGTCCTCCGTCTAGACAAGCATGGAAACGTGATGGCATTGAGTACTATCAATGGCAAGAAGGGTATGTTACTGCGACGTGTGTTTGTGCAGGCGACGACGAGTTGGGGCATTCCGACAGTGGATTACGTCGATATCTTTGGCGTACATCCAATAACGTTTGAACCTGTCTACGAGAGGAAGAAGAACAAGTAGATGAAGGCAGGAGATACCATAAGTCTTTTCGTGTATGTTTTATATTGCAGAGCTCTTCGTTTTTTTTGATCTGCTTTACTGCAGATAAGAATGATATTCTAAATGGCACGACGCATCATGACGAAGGCGGCGGCACCAAGTGTAGTGCCTAGCACACCGCGCAGAATATCTTCAGGGACGTCGTGAGTAATGTACTTGGAAGTGACATAGACGGCAATGCCCAGTGAGCCACCAATGCGTACAGCAGTCGGCAAATGAACGGACTTGGCTCGAAGATTAAAGACCGTTGACGATGCAGCGGTGGGGACCACAGATAAGAGCGATGTGCCAATGATTGTGGCTTGTGGCATGTCACTTGCTGCAGTCAAATATGACGTAATGAGAACTCCTCCTCCAAGTCCACAGAGTCCCGAAATAAACCCTGCTGCTGCCCCAGCAAACACGTACTTTGCATTGACGAAAGCAAAGTGTTTCCAGTCAGTCTTTACACGTTCCATGTATTCAGCTGATACAGTTGCTGATGTAGCTGCAATTGACTGATGCATTTTACTTGGAGATGCACACACTGTAACGAGATCCTTCTGTTGCGGCACATAAAACTGCAGGTCCACTGGGTCTTGATTATCACTCCATTTGGGCATATACGCGCTATTCTTGAGGAAAATTAGCGGTGAACAAAAGAGCATTGCAGAGCCTACAACAACTGATAATCTCTTGCTGCTGAGTCGATGGGCAGTTCGTACACCGTATTTTGTACCAAGAATAGCTGGAAGTGTAGTTATTAATGCCAATGGCACATTACAAGCTCCAGCTTCAAGATAATTCCATGCACCAATTGATGCAGCAATTGCTACAGCACTCAATGATGTGCCATTAATGACCTGTTGAGGCAGTGACGTTAGATTGGCCATCACCTACAATTAAAAAGCATTCCATACATGAGGGTGACAATAAAAATATTATGGCAGTGAACATTTGTGTCCGAAATTAAAAGTCCCACCGGAATCAGAATTATACCGCCACCAACACCTGTTAGGCCTGAGATGACACCAGCTAGACCACCTATAAAAATAACATACAATTAACGAGCATTTTATATATTACAATCAATTAGATACACCATGAATCAGATGAGAGTGAATGTATGATAATGTTTGTACGATTCTGATTCGAATAAGTACTTCGTACCGGTGGCAACACCAAGCCCAAGCGGAATAGATGCACTCACGTTCTTATTCTTCCGTGCAGAACAGAATACACGGTATCCATTGACATTATTGCGTAGCATATGGCGATGTCCATAGACTTGGAGTGACCTTACTAGCATTTTTCTATCTAAGAATAAAAAAGAGCTGTTAATATTCTTAATGAGAGAGATCTGATTCTGTCAGTAATTTATTATTTCTAACGCGAATGTCTGGCATGAAATCTATATATCTTTCCGTGTAAAAAAAGGTAAATTAATCACGAAAAGTTCTTGCGACCGTTTTATATCGAGGGCGACGTCACCCATGATGACGTCGTCTTGTGTTCCCCCATTTTTGTCTCTACGAGATCAAATGCGTCGTCCGTCGTCTGCTCTCTCCAAAAGCATCAAAACTACCTCGACAGACGAAAAAGGTCAATCTTGTAGCAAAGGAAGCGTCCAATGAGCAAATGCCAAGCCAGATAACACCACAAGTCTCAGAGATCAGTTCCTGAGCCATTTTGCTGCCTTCACAAACATGGAAAATTACATTGACATGACGTTGACCCAGTACAAGAAGAAGAATGACAACTAGCCATCAACGTCTCTTTTGATCACTTGAAACCTTTGTCCAATACACTTGCTGTCTCGACATTTGGATGAAAATTGCATACAAATGTTTAGTGGTTTTGCTGCCTTTTCCGCAATACAAATCACTTTGGGTCTTACCTTAGAGACTGGGAATGCTATAGAGAGGCCTAAATGAGCATAACCATCGGGTCATCACCATCCTGAATGTACATGACCTTATTCTGCTCCTCCAGATCCAATAAAACCTTTTCCAATTCAGCACGGGGTACTACAGCGCCTTGAGAGCGACTACCATTCAGTCGCGAGAGGATGCTCAACAGCCTGATATTGTCGTTAGCATCATCCATGTTCGTATCACTGCCCATCTCTGACAAGACGCATAAAACATCGTCGGCAAGGGAAGAAGAACTGGACCAACAACCATGCAAAGCACAATAAGTAAGCACACGTACAAATCACTGCACATACAAATAGAAAACACGTACCTCCATGATGCTCGGTCACGTTTCCTTGATTTGGCACTAATTATAGGTTTCTCTGGAGCCTCAGGTGTCTCAATCTCTAGTTCTGCCATGGCCTTCTCGCTGCCCATCTCTGGTTCTCGAAGCTCATCTGCTCTTGCAGCTACGGAGGCATTGTCTGAATGGGGCTCTGACGCATCGTGGTACAGAGCAAAACTAATGAGAGAGATAGCCTTCTCAGCATCCACAGCATCAATCGTCTTGCTCAGGCGCGCTTTTGCATGTGCCGACGCAAGACGAATCAGCGTTTCCAAACTACGCGCAGTCACTGGCAGTGTCCGCGCGTTCTGCTGAGAACGAAGCTCTGCATATCCCTCCGAGATTAGCTCGATCGCACTGTCTGTTAGCACGGGTTGGTAACGCATCTTCGCGTAATAAATGTACTTTTTGAGGAAGTCTAGCTTGAGGATACCGTTGCCACTACCAGCATACGATGACGACTGGTATTCACCGTGAAGCAGCGGGTCGAACTTTTGAAAAATGCTGCTTTTAGACTGGTCGGATTGATCATCAGTCGATTCGCTGAACAAAGCCATGTGATCCGTAGAGCTCACTTCAAACGAGAGAGGAACGCCTTCCTGGCCCGGGCGAGTATACCGATGCATGCGCAGGACATGGTCTGAAATGTTGCGGTCCGCACCACGGTCCAGACGATCAAGCACCACGAAAAGCAAGTCAAAACGGGACAACAGCGAATCCGGTAGACCAATGTTCTCCTGTGGCTTTTTGTTCTTGTTGTATTGACCATACACGGGGTTGGCCGCAGCGAGAACGCTACATCGAGCATTCAAAGTGGCATGAATGCCAGCCTTTGCAATTGTCACTGTCTGCTGCTCCATGACTTCATGAATAGCCACACGATCTGCTTCGCTATAGTGAGATGCGTAGTCAGCCCCGTTCGATGTATAAAGCTAACGGAACAAACTTTTCTTACCTCATCTTGTCGAACTCGTCAATGCATACGATACCGCGGTCAGCGAGCACCATAGCGCCGGCTTCCAGTCGGCGCTCTTTGGTGTCAGGGTCAATCGTCACAGCAGCGGTCAAACCAACACCAGACGAACCACGACCTGTGGTATTGACGGCAAGAGGCGCGATCGTTCGGACGAAACGTAGGAGCTGAGACTTGGCTGTCGATGGATCACCCACCATCAAAATCTGCAGAATCGACGAGAGTTTAGCAATTACAGCAACAAACCGCAAATCGGGGTCAAAGCAAGTATTCTCACGTTGACATCACCACGAAGATGCGTCCCGTTCTCCAGGTTTTTCTCAACACCACCTAGTAGCTGAAGCAGCAGCGTCTGCTTGATCTCGCCATGACCATAGATAGACGGCGCTATCGATCGTGAGAGCATTTCAAACGCGTCGAGGCGTTTTGCGAACTCACGGACATTCACCAGGTCGTCACGCGACATAACAATGCCATTCACTTCCTTACCCATGAGCTGAACGTTGTTAGCAATAAGTACCGTCCTAAAAACTGCTGTCGATGCAGCTGTGCTATTTCCACCGAGTGGGCGGTAAATACCGACCACACGAACACGGTCCCCCGGTTTACACTTGTCCACAATGTCGTTTTCAACAATGATCTCGCACGACCTTGGGAGTTGTCCAAGTGGTGCCGTCTCGGGTGTTTCCTGCATACTAACCACCTGGTAATCCTTATATCGCGATAGTCCAAATTCCGTCTCCAACAAATTGCCATGCTCATCTTTTGTCGGATAGACACTAGATGTCGGAGCACCTGTAATCGACGTGTTGTCTCTATACTCCCTGGATAAAATCGCATTTGTTTCCTTGCAATAATGTACACTACGTACAACCTTTGGTCGCACTGCCGAGCATTTTGTAATGATACCATGGACACATACCATCTGGGTAAGGTACGAAGCCAAGAGACCTCTTGGGTTTACATTATGATGGCCAAAATCTCCTTCAAATCCCACATAAAACTGCATCTCCTTTGTAGCTTCAGCTTCTTTGCTACCATATAGACTGTCTAGATTAAACACCATTTCTTTGACTGCATCTTCAAACGGTGGTACAAATTCTGCTGGATTCTGCAATAATCGATTTACAATATTATTCTCTTGCCCGTCTACTGCTGGATCCGTAAATGAACTGTCGTATTCACGAAGATCATTCAGGTCAACAATTAATCGTGTACTCTTTTGATGCATCATACTGCGTAATTTTTCTGCATAATGACCAAAACTGCCCTAAACAATGACCCAAAATGTAGCCATGTATACATATCGATCATACATTCATTCTTACAATCATTCCTTACCGTTTCAATCAAAACAGAAAAACAAGATCAAAAATACAAAAAAAACGCACCTCATTGCTTAGAAATTCATGAAAATACTGCTTATGACGACGGAAAACCTCGTCCAGTGCGTCTTGTTGCAATTCCATGGAGCTCTTCGCGCGCAAATTTAGTATGGGATTTTTCTTCTCCCTTTATTTGATTTGAAATACAGACGTCAATATTGTGAGGGAGTTGAAATGAGTGACGTTTACCAAAACTGATTTTAGATCAGCTAAATTTTGACCTTGTTTAAAAAGGTCCTGGAAACTTTGATACCATCATTACCCGAAAATTACTTGATCGTTTTAGCATGAAACCTATCTGGCATTCAAGTACTCTACAGAATAACCACTAGCAGCTATACTTTGTCTCATGAATTCAAAAAATTTTTGCTGAAGTATTGCTGGAACTCTCACAACCGTGTTCCCAAGATTTTGCAATGCTTCAAGTCTTTCTGAGATTACCGTAAATCACCTTTTTATCTATGTGACTGCGATGAATTGCCTCACCAAAGTTCCTGGTAGTCAGAGTCGGTGACGTTTCTTGCGACGTTATCGTTGATTGTCAACAGTTCACGTAATTGTTCCACGGTCCAAACTTTTTTTCTGCTCACCGATCTTATCACTGTTAGAAGAAGATCTTGCACTTGTTCCATAGTGGGTAGAAGTAAAAGTAACAAAATGGTCATCATCAATAATGATAATGCTAATGACATGCAATTACGTGTATATGCGACGAGGAGGCAACATAACTGCAGCTTGGTGTCCGTTTTGCATCCCACCATCGCGGCTTATCCCACATGGTAATGCCCCTCCCCTATTCCTACTCACTACTAATGGTCTGTGCCAGCCAGTCAGGTGCAGGCAACTCACCAGTAACATATCTTGTCGTCCATTCTACGACACTGCTGGAAATTGTGTGATGCCAGACGCGACGCGTTGTGAGGAAAACTCACCACCTGAAGCGAATGGTCAATGAACATAAGGAACCAAGGTATGAGGCAAGGATAGAACAAAGGAGTTGAAAGATAGGACTATACTAAATACTACTCAATTTGCGATCCAAGTCATAAGAAGCTTGTTAAGTCTTCCTACTGTTCCGGGAAGGGATACACTTTGGCCCCCGTCGAAGACAAGACTCAATTGCAAAGAAAATCCCAGGAAGTATTTGGTCTGTGTGTTCGTCTCGAGTAGAACCCCCAATCAACCCGCTATCGGAAGCGATCTCTCAACCCTAGTGGTTTAGGAGCAAGTAAAGATCCACCCCTCAGACAATTAGAGAAAAGGCCAGGGTCGACAAGTTGCCCTGAAAGATTTGGATATAAGTGTACTCTCTACCGAGTCGATGAAGTGCACCCACTAGCCCATCGATTGAAGCATATCCACTCGAGATCCCCCAGGTCCAAAAATTGCGAAGAGTGCATTCCGCCAGCCGACGGGTACACAAGGTGAACGAAGGTCCATGCGCGGCCTCGAGATAATCCCTCCGACAGTCGGCAGTCCGGCAGAGTGAGTGGTTTGGGGTCTCATCACACCGTTTGAAGAACCCACTCCAACCGCAATGAAATGATACTGTCATAAGCGTGCTGAGCCGTCTTCCCTTGGAAATGTCTTTCTCTGGGTTTTTGGGAGGATTATGCGGTGGTTGCATCACACGCTGGGTTTTATGACGTATGACGTGCGTGCCTCTGTCCCCGAGCTCATGGGACCTATACGATAGAGGCGTCAGGTGGTCGGCGTCATATGCCCTTCGTAAAGTCGGCACTTGGACGCAGCATCTGATGATCTGCTTTCACTGTCGCAAGCAGGGTGACTGCGGAGCGGTCAACCGCTCCCGCTCCAATACGTGCCGCCGTCGAGATTTACTAGGAGGGTGTAGACCTCTGCGCGGTAAAAGCACGAGACGTCAAGTAGGCGTGGAATGTTCTACTTGGTGAATCGGAATAAATATATTGTTCGTGACGCCTCGGTCTTCTAGCCTTTTCGCTTCGCTCCATGCGCAGCTTCATGCCTCCACGTCCAGCGCAGAAAAGCGACCGATTTTGCTCAGTGTGCACGTCGATAATACGAATCGCTTGCTTTGGGACTCAGGTGCGATGAGTTACTTCGTTTGCACGGAAAATATATCGATTATCTACTCGCGGATATGTGTACGCGGGCTGTCGGGGAGAGTCGTCAAGTATGCTACCGGTAAATCGCACGCTTCTGCAACGTGCCGTGGTCTTGTTGTATTAATTTGACGACTTTGCGAGGAGTGATGAGCTACTGGTCATTGATCAAAACGTATCATTTCTCTTCCTTTTGGATCATCTGTGGGGATTTCAACTTGGTGGTACGACAAAATGCGAGGGGAGATCGAGTGTAAGGCTTCAGGATTGTCCTCATTATAAGCAAGAGATTTGGCTTGACCACACGGTTCAGCCACGTAAAATCCATGTCTCCACGGTTCTCGCCCACCTCACCAGGTCAGCGAAAACATGGCTACATGTCGTCATGGGGATTCTGAATTAACAACCTGCGCACCAAACAAAGAAAGCTACGGCCCTTCGTGCGTGGTGTGAACAACACGACCTGTGCTTCCTCAATTGAGATGTGTTTCCTGAGCCAATACATTGAAGCCGTGGCTTTTAATACGTCACGATGATCAGTGGCCCCGTGAACCACGGACCGGCAGTGGCTTCCGTAAGTTCTACAACAGCACCAGCTTCGGTGTCCGGTTTCCGATTAGAGTAAGGCTGATCAGTGGCTTCGTATTGTGAGTGATATTCAGACCAAGCAGTGATACCTGACGAGGTATATAGTGAGGTCTAGCATCCCCCCCCTCCACGCTGGCATGTCCTGCTACGCCGATCCTGTGTTTGAGACCATCAGCGCTTTGAACCTAACTGGTACTGGCCCCAGCAGCCAGGGGTAGCCTAGTCCTGAAATACCATGGTCGATCATGAGAGCCGAGGTCTACCGATGAGAGACCATGCTGCAAGGGTTCAGAAATGCTCTTATGAGCTATTCCACAGTAGAATTTTTGATAGATGCCCCCCGAGTTGTTGGATGATCGGCGTCGTATGGCCTTGCAGTACCGTTCAAGGGATACGCCCAATGACTTGTTACCGCTACTGGAAACAAGGTCATCGTGCGGCAGTGTCCCGGAGGTTCACCTTGAGAGACCGAGGTCTACCAAGGTTCACTCCTTTTTAGTACCGTTGAACCGGTACCTTGGCAGTAATTTTTGTCTCCGGCCCACTGGTCCTTGATTTCTTCACATTTTGTGAAAGCACTTTACCACATCATCCCTTTGCGCATACCGTACACATGACATGGACTTGAGATGTCATGTTGAGGTAAATAGTTTCAAGAATTGGTAGGTCAGAGGACCGGTGGGTCAAAGTGGAGGGGACCCGCCAAGGAGGAGCGACCGTTAGGTAAGGGACAGAGAGATGGGGCGCTAAAAGGGACGGGGGACGACCGTTGGGTGAGGAGAATGTACGGTTTAAGCGTGCTCCATTCAGAGGATTCGGACGCGGTTCGTCTGATAGACCGCGGTTCCTCGAGGTGGACCCCTTCGTTCTGCTCTCTCGTTGGTAGACCCTGTTCTTTCTAGGTTGACCCTAGTCCCTCGTTGGTAGACCCTAGTCTTTCGTCCTAGACACTGGTTCCTCGTTGGTAGACCCTGGTTTTTCGTTGGTAGACCTGGTCTTCGGTTGGTGGACCCTCAGTCACCCGGCCCCTCGGTCACATAACCCCGCGGTCACCCGGCCCCTCGGTCACTCGGCCTCTCGGTCACCCGCCCCCTCGTTTACCCGGCCCTTCGGCTAGTAGAATCAAGAATTAGGTCTCAGGGTAAGGATAGAGTAAAGAAGTTAAGAGATAGGATCATATTAAATACTACTCAATTTGCGATCTACATAGCACACCTCCATCGTACTTCCAAGGTACTTACTAAGTCTACCCACCTGTTCCGGGAAGGATACATTTTGGCCCCCCGTCGAAGACAGTTGTGTGGTAAGACCCAAGTGCGAATAGAATCCCAGGATATATTTGGCCTGTGGGTTCGTCCGAGTGGCACCTCCCCCCCAATCAACCCGCTATCGGAAGCGGTCTTCCTACCGTAGTGGTCCGGGAGAAAGTAAAGGCCAGGCGGTTAACACCCCTGAGATATCAAGGAAGGAAAAGGCCACAATTGAGTATCTCCCCTGAAGAATTTGGTCATAAGTCCACCCTTGACCTAGTCGGCCGAGTGGCCACCTACCCGCCTACCGAGTGAAATATACCCACTCGAGGCACCTCAAGGTCGACCTCTCTCAAGGCCGACATCACATCTCAACCAAGTCCTCCGAAGAGTGCAACCCACCAGCCGACGGGTACACAAGGTGAGAGAAGGTCTATACACGGCATTTGGGTACCCCCTCCGACAGTCGGCAGTCCAGCACAGTGAGTGGCTTGGGGTGTCATTACGCAATTTTGAGAACCCACTCCACTACACTCCGAAGACTCCAGTTTGGACAGTTATGATAGTGACGGTAACCTACGGAAGGTCTACCTCATGGCTACGGAGATGGAGAAGGACCTAGGGCCAAGGACCCCGAAGGACCGACCCATCAGAGAGGTTGACCAGCCCCGCCTTCAACCAAAGACCATGGACCTTGCACGGCGTCGGCGACCCCAAGTGCAAGATGCGCCCATTGTGGTTCCAGGAAGCATAGAGACTTGGGTTGTTGGAAAAGGCTGACCTGCGATCGCTGTGGGAAGAGGGGACATCCATCATATCGTTGCCTGTTCGTATATATGAGGTTGTGGAGAAACCCACGAGGTCGGGAAGTGTTCGATGGAAGAGTTTTATAATTTGATCCGTCAGTGGTACAACCCGACCAAGCACGCTGGGATGTTAACGGAGAAGGTCGAACAGATGCTAAATTAGGACGCTCTCCAGGTTTGAATTTGGTACGAGCCGAGCGTTCTAATTGTTGCATTTTTGCATATGTGGAAAAGCGACCCAAGGGAGGAGGGAACATTCAGGATGACTCAATGGGAAATAAATTGAAGTTTGAAAGTTACCCTAGGGTCCATGTTGCTTCTTTCGGTGCGTCTAACGATTTCGTTCGGGAAAGTGCAGTAATGGAGTTGGACCTACTTCCCGGCGAGTCGAGGGGGTATTGAAAATACCATGCTCCTACGAAATGGTTTGGACAGGCGAAGGCCTCTGGGAAGATTAACAACAATCAAGATAACTTGTTGTTTGATACTGGCGCCGAGACCTTTGCTCGTAAGGTAGGCTGCCAGATTGATGAAAGTGAGCGCCAAGAATGTGTTGGTATCGGGGAGGCCGTGTATACCACGAAAGGACGCACCCGTATCAAGGTCACTCTGAATGGGAACTTGGTATACATTTTAAGGTGTGGGTGGGCCCAATGGTGGGTCAAGATGCAATTTTATGCATGGACTTCATAGTCCCAGCCGGTATTCGACTGGATCTGGCGGATGGGACACTATGTCTGGCCGATAAGGTTCGAGTCCAGTTAGCAGGACGAAGGACCCTGTACGATAACTGGGTATCAGATGTGAAGTTGGGTCGATAAGTGCAGATACTGTCCGGAAGTTGCGAGGAAGTGCCTCTAAAAAGGTCGACCTTACACCAATGACGTTGTGGGTCACAAGGGGGAGAACGATGGATCACGAGTGTGAGCCAAGGGAAAGGAAGTCGGAAGTTCCTGAAGGTAACCAATGTAAGTACCCAACCCCTGATATTACACGAGGACACCAAGACAGGCATTTGGCTGACGAAGGACCAAGTACCAAGGGCGCAGGGTTTTGTGTCGGTAGGGTCTCGAAGATATGCCGAGTGGTTAAACCTGGTGTATGAATCTACCACCGACCAGGTCAACTATCAGGAAGACCTGACGGAGAAGGATGAAGGACCATTGGTGGAGGTACCACGGTACAGTACTCCATCTAGAATACATCAGCGGCCAAGGGTACTGTTCCAGTAAGGAGTATGGCATTTCAGCCGATGGTCGATCAAAAAGATCCTCAGATCAATCATGTAGACCCTCAGATCGATCAGGTAGACCCTAAGGTCGACCAAGTAGACGCTCAAGTTGACCAGGTAGACCCTCAAGTCGACAAGGTAGACCCTCAAGTCGACAAGGTGAACCCCCAGGTCGACCAGGCAGGGCAGACGAAAGAAGGTGAAGGATCGCTGGTAGAGTCGCCGCAAGCGGATGACCAAGTGTGCACGTTCAAAAGTGGGGAGCTCTGGGCCGAAGATGTAAATCAAGGATGAGCTATCATACCGGAGATTTACCTTTCACCCACGAGTATCAAGTATCAGCTGGGAGATGTACAGATTCCTGACTCTGACGAGAACACCCCAGAGGAGGTGGACAAATTATATGGAGAAGACGACATCTACTAATCATGGGAAAGGGCAACGCCTTACCACCGGCTGCTCGAGGAGCTATCTGTGATATTAATGTGGGTAATGCCAGGCCGATTGCATAACGTGTACGGAAGGTGGTTCCCCAGTTCAAAGATAAGTTGGCAGATCTAATTAAGGGACTATTATCTGCGAAAATCATCCAGTCTTCTACCTTGCCATGGGCCAGCCCAATCGTCATTATCGTGAAGAAATATGGGGTGGATATCAGGCTGTGTATTGATTATCGGTTGGTGAATGACCCGACCCCGCTTATGGTCTACCCTATGCCTCTAATCAACGAATTGTTGGAGGATCTGAACGGAGCATTGTGGTACTGCTCCCTGGATATGGCAAGTGGTTTTTGGGTCGTCGGCATGACCGAAAGGGCGAGAAGGATCTCGGCGTTTGTCACCCCATTGGGGTTGTTTGAATGCCTACGGATGCCATTTGGACTCAAGAACGCGCCTCAGATGTATCAGAGACTCTTGGATATTGCTTTGTATGGGTTTTTACGTATACCCGAAGGAGCTGGTACGAAGGAGACAGAAGACTTGTTTGCAATGGGGAAGCCTGATGTAAAGTCGTGTCCCTCGGTGCTGGGTCGGTGATCCTATATAGATGACATTTTGATATCGGCCAACTCGTGGGATATGTTGTGCGTAAAGGTTGAGCGGCTATTACATGTGTGTGACTATTGGAACCTATCGATCAGCGCGGTCAAGAGCTTATGGGGGTGCTGGAAGGTAGACCACCTTGGGCACCGACGCGCATGCCCGTGGCCTTGCACGCCCTTTGAAGAACTCGATTACCGCATACGAGCTCTAACGCGCGTTTCGTCGCTTACGCAATGGACGCGCACCGGGCGGGCCCGGACTCTATACCTGCCGAGTTGCTCAAGTATGGATCAGAGCTACTAGCTCACCCCCCTCGCCGACATTATCAATCACGGACTGGCCACAGGAGACAACATCCACCTGGGCGACGGGATTCTTCTCGGACTCCCCAAGTCAAACAAGTCGGCTGGTCAATGCGCTAGCCTTCGACCTATCGTCCTACTCAACAGCATCCGTAAGGCGATCTCTTTATGTACTGCTTCGATGCATCTCCCCCAAGTTCGAACGATTTCTGTCCCCGCACCAAAGCGGGTTCAGACCCAGTCGCAACACTGCTCATGCAGTGTGGGCCCACAGGTGGATAGCAGCACGTGCTTAGAGGTACAAAAAACGATTCCATATTCTTGGAATAGACCTCTCCCGTGCTTTTGACACCGTCATCCCCAAATTCTCTCCGTGCTCGATCCACTTCTTGATGATGACGAAGTTCAACTGATGCGACTACGACTGCGGGACACAATGCTCTCCCTTCCGACTCGGCAATTGCCTGCTCTCACCTTTCGAGAACAATAAAGGTACTTCCCAAGGTGATTCACTGTCCCCTGCTCTTTTTGTTGTTTACCTTGAAGCAGCTTTACGAGACCTAGCGAGCCAACTCGACGTACCCCACAATCTCCTCGCTGACATGATAGTGTACGCCGACGACGCCGACTTAGTCTGCCAAAGCGCTGAAACAGCTACCCTGATTGAGACTGAAGCCCCTGCTGTTTTGGCCAAATGGCCACTCCAGATGAACACGTTCAAGACCGAAAGCACCATCGTACACCGCAGCCCAACAGCGCAGTCCAACCGGATCACACATGCCAAGGACGAAGATTGGCGCATTACGCGCAAACTTGATTCTCTCTTCGGCGACGAAGAAGACGTCTCCCGTCGTAAGAATTTAGCGTCCGCCGCGCTCCACCGCCTGGGGAAAGTTTGGCTTCGGTCGTCGAAGACCTCGGAAACTACGCCTTTGCCTCTACAACTGCTACGTCTTGCCAATCCTGCTATACAATTGCGGGACTTGGCACCCTTACCGATTCCGTGCTACACAGCCCTGAAAGTTTCCATCGTCAACAGCTCCGCAAAGTGATTGGCGTACAATATCCAGATACGATCCAATGCCACGCTCTACGACCGTACCAAGACTGAGCCACTCCGATTTCACATGCTTCGCAGCCGATGGAGCCTTTTTGGCCACATCCTCCGCAGGCCAGCAGGCATCCCAGCCTACCACTTCATGGATACTTTCTTCAACCCCAGTGAGACCGGCAAATGGAGAGGCAGACACCGACTTACGCTACCGGCGGTCCTAGATGCCGACCTTCAAACACTTTCCGCAGGAAACCGCCTTCAACGTGCTCCAGACCTGTACTTCCTTCGCCTATGTGCTCAGGACCGCGCAGCCTGGAAGGACTTAACCGAGGCACTTGTAGCGCACGCGCCGCTTAATGGACTCTGGCCAAGAGAAGACAGAAAAGTAGAGAATGAGAGATAACCCAACGCATGCGGAAGTTGAGCCACTTTTGGGGCAAGACGGCTCACGAACCGCGTTCACATACATACATCTGGTGAACACCTTACACAAACGCGAGCGAAGGAAGTTCCGAATCATGCTGGTTTATGTCTCGCACTATTGTCGTCCAGTAGTTTTGCATGGCCATCTCTTGAAATTTCAATCAATCTATTGCCGACAATAGCGCGGTTTGGCGCAGCATCTGCAACAAAATGGCAGCTATCAAAAGAAGAAAGCTGCATATTGGACGTATTAACTTGTCTTTGTTCCGACTGATAGACGGATGAAGACATTTTGATTGGTACAAGAGATAGTAGACGACAAGTCGATTGGTAAAACAGATAGCAGACGCTGTTTCTGTTTGCTCGACTTGAGGGTCAAAGATGCTTGCGTCCATATTTTTCGATAAACTAAGACCAGTTCCCACGAATATAATATTGATGTCAGCTGCGCCGTTGATACCGTTATGTACCTGTCTGTATCGAGGCATAAAAGATAAAGATAATCTATGACAGTCAGATCTTCAAGCTTATTTTTCGAACAAGGCAAAAAAAGAGACGTCCGGTCGTCTCTTTTGTTCACCTCCGAAATATGAAGCAGTAGATGAGCTCTTTCTCAGACAGCAATCCTTTTCTTGCAAATAGTCAGACAGCGGCAACATTTTTGCCTCCGGAAAGTCTGTGTTAGCAGGGCAAAAGTCATAAATTTGTACTGCATGTTCCATGTTTTTTGTATACCTAGCAAAGCTTTGGAGGTAAATACTGATCCAGCTTGCGTTTAACAAATCAAGAAGAGTCGGATGCTTTTCTACCCTTATCATGAGTCCGTATTTGCGTATCAGGTGGCACAGGATATACAGTGTCACAGATGTGCGGATCGGGCGGGGAGTTCATCATACATACACCACTTTACTAAAAGATTCGAAACCCCAAGCGAACTTGCCACATCAATATGCGCGCTCTCTTCGTTACAACATGCGTGGCAATCGCCGCATGTGAATTGAGTATGCTTCCACAAGCCGGGCCATCTGGTATTCCGACCAAGCAAATGAATTTATTTCCAGATAGTCCTCCACCACAAGGTTATTGAAGACCCAAGAGGAAGGAAAGGAGGAGGTTATTCTTCACGACCAGCTCGAGGCAAACACGAGCACGTCATTTCAAAATAATGAACACGACTTTGCGCACGAGAAAAAAGAGGAGAGAGGCAATGTTCTTGCTGAAGTCAGCACGATGGGGGAAATAGATGCTAAATCTGGCAAATGGCTTTGGGATAGACTTTCAACAAACATCGCTCTTGTAAAGCTTGGGCTTCAAACCGCTGAAAAATACACGATTTTTGCCGAGAAAAGCTTCCTCGATTGGAAAAAATACAAGGATCGTTACAACGACTTATACGCCGAACAATCTACGCTCTACGATACTATTATCTATTACTTCGGACGTTACGGTTTTGAAGGACAATGTACGCGGACCGCGGGCCAGTAGATGATAAAATATTGGAGGATTGGCTGCTTCATAAGAAATCGCCCAAGGATATTTTTGACGAGTTGCACTTCAACACTTTCACAAATGTTGATAATGTTCTGGACAACCCGATGCTGATAAATTGAATCCACTACGTGGTACTTTACAAGAACGAATACTCCGCGGAGAACACCCCAATTTATGACACATTCTGCACGTACTTTAAGCCGTAAGCCGTCATGCTACTACGGCGGATACGGATCGATTAGAGCTGATAGAGCGTTATAAGTTGTCGATGGAGAAGGACAAAACACCCCAACAGATTTTCTATGAGCTGGATCTCAAAACGTTTGGCAGGAATAACGCCAATTTTCTGACCACACCAGAGTTCGCATACTGGAAAAGCTACATGGACTGATACAATCAAAAACACCCTGACAGTCAAGTAAAAGTCGTTGAAGTACTTGATAGCAATTTTGGATCCCATGTAAAGCCCAAAATCTTTGACGGTGCGCGCAAACAGTGGCTGAAAATAAATGCAAGCCCAACGGTTGTCTTCAAGCTTTTAGATATTAACAAAGCTGGCACGAAGCTTTATGCAGGTTCTTATTTACCAGAGTGGTCTAAGTATGTGGATGAACTCTACAAAAAGCAGGTTTCCCTACTCCCATGGATGAGGCAATTTTTTGACGACACACAGTTGGTAAAGATCGCGCACGCTACGTCCAATTACCCACTACGCGACCGAAATGGAGTCCTGCATAGAGTGGTAAAGGATCTGTTGATGTCATGGTATGAAAGTAGCATGACACCCGATGCCGCTTACAGTCATCTTCAGCTTAACAATATCGAGGGGAATATTTTTGAATCGGATTGTTTTGCTTTTTGGTTAAAGTATGTGGATCATTTTAACGTGGAAGAAGGAAGAGGAAAAGGAAAGGGATCAGCAAAAGTAGACAAAAGAACTCGATATTCAGCTCTATCGCTATTGACGGAGAAATATGGAAATGCCAGTTTGGTAAAATGGCTTAAAGAAGCAATCCATACTAAGACCCTGAAGCCTGTGACCAAACCCTTTCTAAACGACCTTACACAAATGCTGCAGAACACATATCCTGAGGAACTTGGCATTTTGGAGAAGGCGCGGACAAGAAAAGGAATTTTGTGGAGTCAACTGATAGCCAAACTCCAAAAAAATGAGAATCTCGTCTTAACATACCCTTTGTCGACGGACGCTTGGCGAATATGCTTTTCTTTCAGCAGGCCGGAAGCTTGCGGATGGCGCTTCGACCGTAACGGTAAGAAAGCAATAATCTAATGAGTGAGTGATCGGGTACGCCATAGATTGGCATTCGCCGTGCAATGAGCATGTATGCAGTGTTGGTAACCATAGCTACTTCGTTTGCCATCCATTAGCATGCAATATCATCAAATATATCTTCTTTCCTTACATTGTTACACGTTTGTTGTACTTTCGAAACAATCATCACCTGCCAACCCTGTCCACAATGACTTACTAGATCGATGTGGTGTTTGTAGATGAACGTTTAAATGTGTAGTTTAACGCAATCACGAGGACTGTTTTGCAGATCGGCTTTCATCATCGTAAGCAAAACCGAAAAGGTTGGTGACAACTAGGTCTACCGCATGAACACTACTGGATTGCACATCTCTTCAGATATATTTCGCGCACCAGACGTTTCGTGATCGGTAGCAGGATTATAGGGCAATGACAAGGTTTTACGCTTGAGTGTAAAGCGCTCGACGTCATCATATGTTTTTATGAGATAAACAATGGTTTCCTCCGACCGATTGCGAGGACAGTTTTGGATGGCCTGGTGAAAGGTAGCCCTTAACCAAATGGAGATGCGTAACGGATGAACGAGCCATCATAAAATTGCCGGAAGTATTTCTTACTATAAGGAGGTGTGTACGGAATAAATGGGCAGAAGAGGTGTGAACGGCGTTGTAATTGATTGAATAGCACCGTCAGCACACAGAACTTGGAAGTGATAACTTTAAGTAAGTTTAGTATGAGAGCAAAGAAGGGAGGGGGCACACCTCCTGATGTGATACGCATAAGTTGACAAGTAGGGAAGAACGAAGGTTGGATTCTAAAACCTGCAAATGTCTGCTCTCTGGGTGCACTGATAATATCGAGGTTGCGAATATTTCACTTGGAGCCGTAAAAGGTCAAAGAATCACGGAAAGTGAAACTATGTGCGGAATATAAGAGACACAGCCGTTCAAAATGCTCGAGATTGACATGCGAACAAGGAAGTTGATGGAGAAATGGTTTTTGTCAATACCAGCGATGTACAGCAGGGTACGGAATGGTCATGAAGGTGCTGAATATCAGGCACAAAATTTGGACATACATACTGTGCTGATTTTCAGCAATTGCCATGATCCATCCGCATGGACAAGTGGAAAGGCCCCGAACGACTGATGTCGGCACAAGCTTGTATGGCTAACGGATTGGAATTCGCAAAATACCAGACACAGGCACCTAACTATGCTTGAAGGTAACTAAGTGGTTGTTTGCAATATGAATGATTGGTTAAAAACGTTTTCAAGGGCCAATGTTCTTAGTCTAGTTGGAGATAGCGCTAGAGAAAATCAGAAGCTGGAGGATAGGGAAAGGCATCACTTCCGACGCGCACGGATTGATGAAGATTGTTTGATTGCGAAAGCATTTTGGGGTACACGTGGATATTTGACGACGTAATTACCCACATCGTGTGATTAAATGATGAGCGTTAAGATGCAGATTACTGTCAAGACGCAATGGAGAGGATAACGAGGTGCAACAAAAAGAACGCTACATAACAATCGGTTGCAAATGAATGGCGAAGCAATCCGGTGTGTTCAGACAGGCCTTGCCAGTAAGATGGACCAAACATGGTAAGCTGTGCGATCGATGGCACGACTAGTCGCGAGAGGGATCATACGTGGAAGTAAGACTCGGCTCGAATTGTTTTGCCAGACCAAAGGTTAAAACGCTCCGCGGTTTCCAGTGAGGAGCTTGCTGTGTGTGGCCAAGTGGGTACAGAAGTCCACAAGCTGCACTCAATCAAGAAATCAAGAGTGGGCAAAGTTGGCGAAAGGATCGAGCATATTTTAAAGTGCGACGGGTGCGAAGATGAACATGGGTGTCTCCAAACGAGTTGTATATTAATCTTTGAGGTATGAAACGACATGGATTTCATGACCGATTAGAATGACCAAAATCGGTGATTGAAAGAGTATTCACTTTGAATAGAGCTGTCGTGCACTGGATGTGCAATAAATGGACTAGTGTTTTAATGGAGCAACTGGTGCCGGCTTCGCACGTTGAGCGTAATCTGCTTGGTCTGCGTGATCTGATGAAGTGCTTTCGATTTGGTGCGGCGGAGTCACTGGCAATACTGATGGTCACCCAGGCTATGATCAAGCAATGGAGTCGCAAGACAAGCATGTAAAATGCGGAGCACGTGGATACTAAAATGAACTTCCATTCGGGATCCGTGGAAAGAGTTTGCCAACACCTGCTTACGTGGAGTACTAAGTTATAAGTTATATCTAGTGTTCTTTGCAAACACCACCTTGATTTCTTCGCAGCGGTTTTTACTGGATGCAATACTGCATTATGTAAATTAATGGAACATGAACCGCCCTGCTCTTGGTTTGCTTACGTTCTGAGTGGCAGCAGGAACAAAGCAAAGATATGCTGACCTTTTGTCGTGGTATTATTGTAGAAAATTTCCTTCAAACAGCAGCAAGAATCGGCCAAGCACATGCATAAGAACTTTGAAGAACAGCTAGCAAAATGGATGCTCAACACCAGCGTCGCCGTCTTTTAATCGTCATCCATTGCAACATCTTTCCGACGTTTTCCATTCTGTTTACCAACCTGTGAAACGTGGAAATTGAATCACCGGACGACGGATAACAAAATAACGCGGTTAAGAACGGGTTGCCATGAGGTCTTTGATGGATGGATTCACCAGTCGGTCGGTCGTAATGGAATCATGTAGTGGATTAGATATGATGCTTGAAACAATTCAAATATCCGCTATCCTGCATAAACGTGTCATGCGAGTCGGTTGTAATATGATGCAACGAGGTCATAGCATCACATTGGTCGCTATAGAAGACATACCAAAATAGCTTTGTGCAAGTTTGCAACATAATCGATATTTTTTACAGGCTCAAGCACATGACTCATCCTCATCGCCGTTATCCTCGTCAGATTCTGCCACCAATACGTGGATCCGGTGCCACGCATTGTTTAGTATGCCACGCATATTCCAAATAGGAGCAATGGTATCAGGTTGCACGTTGTAGGACGCATCTACGGCCTTGCATACGATGTCTAGTTTCGTTGTGCCAAGAGGAATTTTGACATCTATCTCCCAAGGAGTCCACGCCCAAGCACGGTTGTATGTTTGACGTTTACCAGACTCATGCAGCTCAGCAGGCGTCGAGGTCTTACCGCCGTCCGTTGAAACGTCAACACGAATGATGTTTCGACCGCCGCCACTCCAGGCGTATCCTTTCACAGTCAAAATAGAACTATCTGACGCATCATGCACAAAAAAACGGCTCCATCTTTGGGCTCAGTAATTGCAGATTGAACAGGTAGCTCCTGAATAGATTCACCAGCATATTTCCAAAAGTTGTCATGAGAGTAATCTACATTAGGTGGAAACCCCTTGTAGTCACGCTGCTGCCAGAAACTAGGGCTTTCTTCGCTTGAAAGCACGATACGGTGAAGAAATTTCACGTTACGAGCACCTACTGTGCCAGGAACAATTACACGCAAAGGATATCTGTGGTCACGCGGGATCGTTTCACCATTCATCTCAAATGCAAGCAGTACATCCTTCCGGGGGTCCAACGCGGTGGAAATCGGAATCGACGCACCATAACAGTTTCCCTCTATATCAGCATCCAGCCCTTCAAAATGCACGTGCTGGATCATCGCATTGAAATCGTTGCGTACGTCCGTGTTTTCTCCCACCTCGCACTCATACTGTCCATTTCGCAAATCTTTGTCCGGAACTAATACTCGCGAGCACGTCCGACAGCAGCACACCCGTCCAATTAGCAGTAGATATCGCCGTCGTATCCCAGCTCAGTCCATTAACTGGTTTCACCGCTGACATCTCTGCACGTCGGTCGCCAGCGCACTGCACCGTGGTAGTCACCGTGTGTTGTTTAAGCTTACTCTTTAAATCATTCAATGACAATTCGATGCCATTTCAATACCCAGTCCAGAAATTTTCAAAGTAACATTCTTGATATGTACTTCTGGCACAGGCAAGTGATTTCTTACAAAGAACAATTTATTCGGAGTGGTAAACGACTCCATCAACAGCTCTGCTGGCGGCTCAGCATTGAATGGCATACTCGAATTCACTTTAAGTGCTGGGTGACGCATCGGATCTTGACTGTATGGTCCTTCTTTATATTTTGCTTTTCGCACAGCTTCCAGCATCTTTACATCTTCATCTCGCAGGTTCCCAATCCTCAAAGTTTTAAAACCTTGTACACTTCTGCGTGATTATGAGCAGCGTAGAGCTGCCAAAAAGGTTCGATCGAGGTGCCAGCAGCCATTAAAATCTTTGTTCCACCTGAATGCGATCCAATAAACTTCGTAATGTCGTAGACACCACACTTGTAGACAACCCACGTGCTGCTTTTGTTGGTTCCCGTGTGCTTGTGAACCTCATCAATCGTGTAAGTTGGTAAATCTGCTTGTTTTTCACCTACAACCACCAATTCATCCTCATGATAATCGTTTGGTTGTTTCCTCCCTGTGTCACCTTTTGTTCACATTGTGCATTGCAAAGTGCCAATCAAGCACACGATACTCCAAAGATGCAGGCTCTCCAACAATGTAAATGCTCGTAGCGACGAGGTATCCACTTACAAGATGTAACAGCATCGGAGCGGACGGTCCGAGGAGGATGGAAACGACGCAATGCTACAAACATGGTTGGTTGTCAGTGCGTGACGCAAACCAGTCAGTGGCGTATTGCTCTGAAGACGCAGTCAAATGTGGCAGTAGACAGCTCAGTCCCAATATCATTACTCTGACCATTCAAAATGTACTGATTTGTTTTCTCTTTCGCTCAAGCACCATCAAATGCCTTCCCCCGTCATCACCACGACTGTTGCTATTGTGTCTAGTGCTACAAGCATTGGCTTGGCATTCTATGCATTAAAGCTACGCGCTAAGATTGCATCCATTGCACTTGATAAAAAGACAACCACGAATGTCATCAAGACCACCAAGATCTTACGCGACAGCCATGGCAACAGACTTTGGAACGCCGAGGAGCTCATTGCACAACGACGTAGCATCTTTCCACCAAATTTTGACATTGAGCGTCGCGTGTCCCGTGAGGTTCTGACCAAGATGCTGGAAGGTGCCAACTGGGCGCCCACACATGGCCGTACTGAGCCCTGGCGCTTCGTGGTGTTTGAAGCCCCTGACAAACGCCTGGAGCTTGGCCAGCTCATGGCAAACGTGTACAAGAACACGGTCCCTCCCAACAAGTTCATTGAGACTAAATACAAGAAAATGATATTTAACTGTACTGCATCGTCTCATGTCATTGCCATCTGCATGAAGCGCCAGAAGAGTGGCAAGATTCCAGAGTGGGAAGAAATATGCTCTGTGGCTTGTGCTGTACAGAACATGCATCTCGTCGCTACTGCTTACGACATTGGTGCGTACTGGAGCTCAGGGCCACCTATTACAATGTCGCAGGAGATGAAGGGCTATCTTCAACTTGCCGAGGCGGACAAGTGCTTGGGACTGTTTTACGTTGGCGTGCCCAAGGAAAACGCCAAGATTGCGAAGGGTGTTCGCAAACCAATTGGCGAGAAGGTCACGTGGTTTTGATGATATTGTAAAACTATTTGCAAGTTTGTTTGATGCTGCTACGTAACATTCAGCAGTGTGAGAGTAGTCACGCTAGATAGAAAACAGAGCTACTGCTGACCAGAGATCACTAGAAACGGCCAATGTCCGTGTCGTTGGGCTTTCACTTCAGGATAAACGTATCAATACGTTCGAGTGTAAGAAACAACCGTATACGCTGCTCGAATGTGTTATTTCTACCTAACACTGGTCATCCACGGTCTCAACATAGTGCTGCGTTGTAGCTAAAAAACTGCTTCACAGATGGTAACTAGCCTTGTAGAGTGGCAAAGACCCTAAAAATCGCACAACGCCATTATTCCTGGTTTTGTCAGGCTCCAGAGCGCATGCATAAGCTAGCAGTTGAATCCCGCTTTTAGCCGCAACCGCACACAGTTCTGCAAATTTCTTGTCATGCTGGAAGGATGGAGCGAACTCGTTGCAATCGTCGCGCTGTACCAGGAGAATTATGGTACCACTCAGCTTGTATGTTGAAGTCTTCTTCTCCTGGCTTCCTTGAACCTTAGCGGTTGCGGACAGTAGGTCGGCTAATTCAGTAACATGTTTCTGTGCTCGAACCGAGATCGTGTCAGGGAATATTGCGCACCGCGATGAACTCTTATGAAGTTTATCCACCGCTAACGTAACGCTTTTCACTTCGACATATTGCTCATGAATAATGGCGCCATCCTTGGCATTTGTCGTCAACACAAAGTCCACACGACTGTTCTTAGCAAACTTTACCTCGCGCCGTACAGAGTCATAGTGACCAAGCTCTGTTAACCACCGAGATGCGAGCGCGTGCTCAACCATTCGATTCGCAAAAGTCAAGTGCACGCCAACCCACACGTTTCTTTCTCCATTCTGCAACAACCATACAATTCAGTATGCCTAAATGAATGACCATTTTAACAATATCCATTACATACATGTATCTGGATCATCTCAAGCGTGTACGCGTACTTGCGCTTCGGGTCGCTACTCTTGGACAATTGCACACGTGCATTCGGTAATCCTTCCAGAAGTCCAACCATCGGTCCAGTATTCGGACAATACACAGTCGCTATCTCTGTAGCATTGAGTTCCACACTTCCATCATCTTCTGCTACCCACTTCTTCTCACCAACAGCCTCAACGCCTTCGTCCTTCTTAATTTCATTGAGAAGGACGACATCGGCTAGAAAGCGCTTGTAGCGACGAAGTCGTCGCGCCGGTACTAAATTTGAATACTTGAGCAGAACTTTATGGTCGTTTGAGTTGTTTAGTATACGTTTTTTCAATGCTGTGAGCACCGGGAACTTGGAAGGGGTCGGTGCTACGACAGAATTTGCTGGAAAAGACGTCTTCTTCTCCTTTACTGCTTTGTTTTTCTGCAGAGAAGAAGAGGAGCAACTACTGGTATTGGACGTTGTAGCAATTGAGATAAAATCACGTTTTCGACTGCGTAATGGTATCGTTGAAACAGTCCTGCCGACACTTGGAGACCTTGCCATGTTTTTTCGTCGTCGAGATTGCTTGTCAAGAATGACGCGAAAGATTGGATGGAATTCAGTTGTAACAACAGTTGATACATTTTCCATCTTGTACAGTCTATCGAAAGAATTTGTCCAAAGTAGCTGAGAGATAAATAAATACATACATACCATGCTTGACATAAATTACTTCCATACGTCGTAGTGCTCAATCAACCACGGACTGCATACCAGGAAATAGCATCAAATATATCCCAACACACGTGGCTTTTTGTGCAACATGGTTGGTTGCCAATCTAATGCAACCAAGGTAGTAAGTTACAGAGGGAATGCAATTGAAACTTGTGCTCACGATGCATGTGTATAATGCTCAAACCCCAAGCAAAAAACATTTCGGCGTCAAATGAAAGGTCCGATTCAGGAAATGGGACTTTATGCTGGTCAACAAGTCCCCGGCGACCGCTAAATACTGTGCTCATTCTCATATCACAGGTTCCATTATTTCGATCCAAACTCGGTTTCCCACTCTTCGAACCGACGGAGTTGGTCGTGCCCTACTGACTTGGAAACGTTGTCCAGCGCTTCAGCGAAATCTGCCTAATCCATGCCACATGTAGACAAATTTTAGTTACACCTTGACAGAACGAAACCAAACATCTTGTTCCACATGTACACCTTAGTGACCACAAGTCGTTGTGTCTCAAGTTCACGAAATTTTTCGCCTACTTCCATCTCACGCCGCATCTTAAGAAGCAACTCGGGAGTGTAGACCCTTTTTACAGGCATCCGCTTGGCTAGAGCATAGCAACAACATATGTAAGTAACATGACGTCAATGAGCTATACTACATGTACGGTCATAACATTCAAGTGCTTGCCTGTTTCGCAGACATTCGTGATGTCGTCACCGCTATAGCCCTGTGAAGTACGCGCAGCAACAAAAATTAGAACAAACAGGCAACACACTAGCGCAAATATGCACATACCTCCGTTTCCTGGACAAGATCGTCTAAATCAACATCCGAGTCCAGGTCAATTTGGCCCAGATTCAATTCAAAAATTGCTCGGCGTGCTTTCGTTTCGGGCAAGGGGATGTAGACACGCTTTGTCAGTCGCCGCCGCATAGCCTCATCAAGTTCCCAAGGAAGATTAGTAGCCGCAAGAAGCATCACTTGGCTACCAGTGTGCTCCCCAGATGACACGCCATTAATTTGAACAAGAAGCTCCGTTTTCACCCTGACCGTACAACCAAGGGTCCGTAAGAACTAATTCAACAACGCTCATTGTTGTCATACACTGAAAAACCTTCGGCTTGCTTCATGTTCAGTTGCAGCACCTCGAGTCGACGCAATGGCGTCAATTTCATCCATAAAAATAATGGATGGCTCGTAATATCGTGCCATGTCGAAAAGAATTCGCACCATTTTTTCCGAGTCACCGCGATACTTTGACGAAAGTGTCGAAGCAGAAACATTGAAAAAAGTCGTTCTGCATTCATGTGCAACGGCCTAGCATTCACATAAAGTTTTTTTTGGTAAGGTGAGTCATAGTCCAATGCAAACGCGTCTCTAGTGAAAATGAGTACCTTCGCAAGAAGCGTTTTTCCAGTTCCCGGAGGACCAAACATCAGGACACCATTGCATGGTTTCAGCAGTCCATCCTTTAGAAATACAACACCTCGCACGTTAGCATGGCACATGACAAACACTATGTTTGAAAGACAGCTGAACGACACAGCAAACCGTAAATAGGTGTGGTGCAATCTGTGGAAGCATCGCAGTCTCCTGCAAAAGCTGCTTTGTATGTTCCAGGCCCGCAATATTCTCAAAAGTCACTTTTTCGCCATGATCCACAATGTCCCGCTCAATAGCTTCAATAAGCTCTTGGTCTACCCAGCCATTGTCTCTGGCCACTTCTGAGTACTTCACTTTGCCTGCAATCATCTCATGGTGCGACTCAATATTAGTTGAGCTTGCTGTGCTTTGGACACTCTCACGCCGCTTTGACGATCGCGGCCCCTGCCCCATCTTTCGGTGTTTCAAGTCTGTATTTGAAGTCGATGGTACCCGGCTACGCTTTGCGCCATTACAAGGCTTTTTATCTGTCCAAAAGGCACCAAAGTTACAATTGCCAGCAATGCATCGCTAACAATAGTACTATAAACTCCCACCGTTTCCTAAAGATGACCTGGTCGCTGGTCTCATCGCGCTCTTCCGACATTGACGCTGTCGCGCTCTTAACATAATAAGTTAGCAATGATGCTAAGTCACAGCTCTAACCATACAACGCACTTTGTCATTGTAGTACCACGTGGCACTCCTTTATGCATCCACAATGGCGCTCGTTTTTTCTTAGCTCTTTGATCAGTTGCAGCTGAGCCACAAATCGTGCCTTCCTGCTCCACCTTCTCACACTGTAGCCAATCCTCACCGTCAGCTTCAACTAAATTCATTTTTAACCATTCATCTTACTCTATGGATAATACTTGCAGCTTCACCTACAGCGATGGTCCTCGCTGCCTGCTCCTCTTGCTCCAGCCGCAGTCCTCTCTCGTTCACGGCGTTGCTACGTCTCTGGACTTGTTGCATTTTTCTCGCTGCAATCTTCAAACCTTGCAGCATACTCATATATTCCACGATCATACAATACTCGTGCTGTAAATCTGTCAGGAACTATAATAAAACAAACAAAGTCATGAGATAAAGTGTGACAAAGAAATGTTGCTGCTAGATTTAATAACACCTCTTGTGCTTCAAGGTCTCCTCCATGATACGTCTCCAGTGTCTTTATTATAGCATCATATTCCGCAATACCGTTGTCGTAATCACCTAATAGACACAGTTCTCTTGCACACAACAAACGTTGCTGCGTGCTCTTGGCAGTCGTGTTGCTGTTCATGGTGGACGTATGTTTCTTGCTTGTGATTGGGTAAAATCAATTCATCTAAATTACGGTCTATTTTTGTTAGTAGACCGGTAGACCGGTATACCGGTACAACCCCATGTCGCCCGATGCCGACACGTAGCGCAAGTAAGTAGTCGTTGGTTTGTCACTTGCCATCTTAAAGAATTACCCAAGGAAGCAAGAGGCCTTTTCTCTCTTTTCTTTCATTACTAGAATCGAATATTGAATCATGCTAACAGATTTGCAGATTGTAGCCATTATAGTGACGGGCATTACCGCCGTGCTTTTGATTATGGCGGCTCGTGTACTAATGCCACAGAAAACGAATGAAGTTGATGAGTCGTTACAGGCTATGATTAATGGCTTTGACTTTGCATTACCCGAAGAAGTGGAACAGTATCGTCAAGGCAAAGCGGAACATCCTGATGATAAGGATAAATGCTTTCAATTGCTCTTTCGTCGTGCTGTGGCGGATATTCCATTGATTCGAAAAATTCAATCGGAGAGCTCTGGCATTCAGCGTTTGAAGAAGAATGATATTCTCAAGGACAGTTCTTTTCTTAGTTATAAACTGGCGGAGGATATGATTAATGAAGAGATTAATGACGTCCGTCAAGAGTCGGAGGAACTGATGCCAGGTATTATACACCGTAGAGTGAAGAAGTGGTGGCGTAGTTTGTGTCTTTGATTTGTTGCTCACGTGGTGATGTTCTTGTTGTTACTATTGCAGGTGAGGGCTGGCCAGACAAGATTTTCCCTCAAGCTGTACAGTTTATGAATCAGGTCGCCGAGCAGCAAATGGCGGCCCAGCGCAAGGCGGCGGAGGCACAGGTGAAAGCCATGCAGGCTGCACGTGCTAAGACCATGGCACAAGCGGAAGCTGCGGAGACTGCTATTAAGAATATTGAGGCAAAGGTTGCAGTCAAGGATAGAAAAGGAGAGACGATCCGAAAGAGGAAGTAAATGACCTGTGGTCGGTGCCGTAGCGGCTTCCACCATCTCGTAAATGCCTCTGATATGGTCTTCACCTTCACGACTTCGGTGCTCGATCCATTTTGTGAGATAGACAGTTTGTTTGATCAATTTGTGTCGTTTTCTCTGCTATTGCTTTCTTTATTTATCGGCTGCCACGGATGCAGCAGCGTGTAGAGCACGGTCAACGGTGACGATATGCTGCAGTGTAGCTTCCTGGAGCTTTCGCACTGCAGCTAGCGACAGTTTTGCTGTTGGTACTTGGCTTTCTATTAGGCGATCTGCCGTCTTGCTTTCTGTGAGGTGATTTGCCGTCTTCTTCTGTGCCGCGTCCTTACTACAACTGTGAAAGGTCTTTGGATCTCGATTCATCCCACAGCGCACGCTTATCCGCTGAAGCTCTTGTGCAACAATTGTCTGAGCTTCGTGCCGCTTCACGTGGCGTTTTATCCGCTCCTCATGCGACGAAAAAGCCCAGTCGCCGAACTCCAATGCTTGGTAAATGTAGGCGCGATGTCGAAGTGGCGCTGATGCCAACGTTGTCTGATGTACCCTGCCGTCATTAAAGAAAAAAGAGCAGCACTCGCCATCGCGTTCGACTTGAAGGATAGTACGATCCGCAAAAACTACGCGGATACGACCACCACGGAATGCACGGAAGCGTCCGAGCTCATTGTTCACCTCCTCAACCAGCTGAAGGTCGTTTGGCTGCGTTGAAGACGATGGCGAAACATTGTGGTTCAATGCTTGGAAAGCATACTTAAATGCTTGAAGCACGTAGTCTATGTGTCGGCAAAACGATAGAGTATGCTTTGCATCAATGGCAGATGAAGGTGGGATTGTTTCGCGCGTAAACCGGTGTTCAGGTCGTCCAACGTCATTATACCATGTGAAAAAGCCATCGCATCCTGTCAACAAGGAATGTTCACAGTCTACTTGGACCTACCCGATTGGAATATACACAACACATTTCAATAAGTTGCAAAGAACAAATCATGCTGCACACGTTGCCAGTACGTACCACAATTTCTGGCAGAAACTTACTTGGTCTGCAAGACACAAACAACGTTGTATCTTCTCCACTCACCTCTGCCACAACACGACGGTACAACATCTTAGATGGAAGCGTAGCAACTCGCAATATCTCCGCTAGCGTCAGACAATGTTCTTCATGACCAGACATCGGAGCTCCATCACTACTTGCAACAATGACCGAAAAGGCTGGATGTGCAGCAAAAGCACCATTTCGTGGTAGCGACGTTACTCTTTTGCATGAATCTTTCTTCTCATCTATTTGTGGATACTCGATCTCAGCTTCATGATCCGTATCCCATACTGCTTTTGCTGCCAGCAAAAAGTTCACTGGAAAGTCAAAGCTCTCCTGTGTCTGATGAACCGCAAACGACTGATGCATTGTTGCATAGTGTGCGTGACTGCTCTCGTTCTCTAAGTCACTGTCTGATACCTTTACTTCCGTCAAATAATACAGTTCCACTAACTTTCCACTCGCATGCAATTGAATTTTAGCTGCTCCCTCGATCGATTGCATCTCGAAACATTTCTCCTCGCTATTGTACAGTCTCGAGACTTTTACCTTGCCTTTATTAAATGGCCACCTCGCACGAAGCACTTGAATACGTCTCTGATACCTAATCTCCTCTTTATTCATCAGATGATGATGCAGATACGGCAATTTCGTGGTCAATCGGTTGCGTAGATGAAGCGTATCCATAACAAGAGGTCGATGAGTCGACAAAGTAGTAGGCGTTAAGTGTCGTGTGCGAGTTCCATCTGGTCTAATATATGTATATGTATGACCTGAAGATTCTAGTACTACTGTATGCGTCTCATGTAGATGATGCATGTAGCATCCAATGGTCGTGCCATCTGCCAGGACGAGACATCGCTGACGCTTTGTGTGTTGTGGTAACATATTATTATATTGAGTTGCAACATCAAGTTGATGGAATAAAAGAAAAGCTTGTCAGCAACGTAAGGTTTCGATTGGCGCAACAATATCATACCAAGGTTGCACATCATATGGCATATCATCCGTTATGTAAACTTAACAATATGCAATGAAAGTGTTTGTAAATGGAAAGATCTGGCAATGGGCGGACGACAACTCGGTCGTTCATGAGACATTCTCAGACTGGATGACCGTATCAAATGACGGACATTTTGTTTCTATAGGATCAGGTGTACCTCATGATGCTGAAGAAATCGAGGATCTGAATGGTGCGCTAGTGTTACCAGGATTGCACGATGCACACATTCACGTGTTAATGATGGGTGAAAGCGCCGAATGGCTTGATCTGTCGGGTTGTCATTCTTTTAAAGAGTTTGCAGAGCGTCTTAGGATATATGATAACCAGTATCCGGATAAAGCTTGGGTGGTGGGCTATGGATGGGCGCAGGACGATCTCTCGAGTGACGCTAGATACCCGTCTCGACACGATATCGACGCAGTAATCCAAAATCGCCCTGTGCTTCTACATCGAGCATGTTGGCACATTGCAGTGGTGAATACAAAAGCTCTGGAAATTGCAGGTGTTGAGCTGACTGCGACGAGTTATGACTGTAAAGATGGAGCTATCGATGCGGATGAAGAAGGGGTGACTGGCATCGTGAGAGAACATGTAATGTTTGATGTATGAATGAGATTACTATTGGAAGTAATAGCTGATGTAGAGTGATGTAGGCCGTGCAAATAGTGGAAAAGCACGCGATCGAACCGTCCTTGGGTAGGTAATTGGTAGAACTCTAGTAGCAGCGCGGTATACTGACACGTTTTGTGTGTCGTGGTGTGTATGACGTTGTAGACCTGCGTGTAAAGTACTACAAGAACGCTCTAAGAAGATGTGTTAGTTCAGGTTTGACCGCTGTTCACACAAACGATGAGGATGCGTGGCATGTGTATACCAAACTGCAGAACAAGGAATGCCTTCCTGTTCGTGTGTATCTAACGCCGTCATTTGACGAGCTAGGCAAGCCTACGATTCCAAAGCCTGGAGATTGTAATGGGCTTGTTTCGTGCCATCGTATGAAAATTTTCAGTGACGGCAGCCTTGGAGCGGTAAGAAACTATCGCGTTTATCAGAGCAGCAATGAAAGCATGACTATAAGTCTTGTTGTTACGCGTCCAGGAAACAGCAGCACTGCGCGTTCCGTACAAAGGCACATGCAACAAAGGGATTCTTATGAACTCGGATGAGGATCTTGTTAAGAAGATAAGTGACGCAAATAATGCTGGGTATCGTGTCGAGATTCACGCAATCGGTAAGTTTGCGAATGAAATATAGTGTAGTAGTACTTCTGTTGCGTTTAGTCTGACTTGCTGAACAAAACAAGGTGATCGAGCGGCAGAACAAGTGCTGAAAGCTCTCAGGAATGCTGATGTTGGGCCGCAGAGACGTCCTATTCTCACGCACTGTCAGATTCTTGGTGAAGACCTGATTCTTCAGATGCACGAACAGGGTGTGATCGGCAACATTCAACCGTCATTCGCGGTGACTGACGCAGTGTACGTGCGTAAGCGCTTGCAAGACGATGTTATCCCGTTTTCATATTGTTGGAAGCGCATGTTGGACGGCGCTGTTATGTGTGCTGGAGGCAGCGATGCGCCCATCGAGACGTGCAACCCGTTTCAAGGCTTGTATGACGCCATGTACCGCCACAAGCCCGACCGACCCGAGGAGGTGTTTTTGCCAAAAGAGCGACTTCTGTTTCACGAAGCTCTTGCGCTGTACACGAAAGGTGGAGCATTTGCAGCAATGGAAGAAAACAGATTGGGTCATATTGCTTCAGGCTTTTATGCAGATTTCGTGGTGCTTCGCAAGGACGTGACTCAAGATCATCGTGCACTACTGACACCTAATCTCGTGGATAGTGTCTGGGTAAATGGTAAAAAGACATATCAGTATGATCCCGCTGCATTCAAAAAGTCGCAACATGATTTGAGCAAGAGTTCGTTGCCAGGAAAGAACGGTCCAAAGCGTGTTTGCCAATGTTGTCGGCGTTGAAAATGATTCGTAACAAAACGACTGAATGACCATTTAGTGGTTCCTAATCATGATGTATATTTATATGATTGCAACATGAATCATAAAAAGAATAGAATCATTAGTACAATGTATTAATAGCATCAGTTTCTCTTCAAACATTATAAATTCTATGATTTAATAATATTGATTACAATGCGTGGCGTGACCAATGCAAATAAAACAATAACCACAAACATTAGAAAGGACACGATGGAATTTGGGGGCACTCCGACTGGAAATGCGACATCTCCACGCGTAAACAAGAAGACCATGAGAGCGTATATAGGTCACACTGTCGCTCTTGTTGGTGCTGTGCAAAGCCACTTGCCCACCGCCGTCGTTCTGCGCACTTCTGTAAGTTCATTTCTTGATACTTTCTTTGGAAATGAAAAAGAGAGTCACTGTTGATTTGGGTTTTGCTGGTGTTAGGACGGAGATATCGTCAACGTTACACCGCAGCCGGGAAGTGATTATGGCAGTAAATTTGTCGAGGTGATTGGACGAGTCGTTGATACGGAAACCATTCAGGAGTTTAAGACGACGCTCTTTGGTGACAACTTTGACCTGGACGTGTACGATCAGTTTGTGCAGCTGTCCCAGAGCAAATATAAGCATTTGTTTACGTAATATTTCTTCTTATGAATGGAAAACACAAAATAGCTCGAGGCTGTAGTTGAACGCTTCAATATATAGATTTTTCACACGTCGTTTTTATATCAATGCTGTTATTCTACAGCAACTTGGCTTGAAAAGCAGAACTTTGTTCAGTAAAGTCTACAGGATGAAAGGTACAGAAAGACAGACGTCCGTGACATAACACACTTCATGTCTCAACGGTATCAACGTTAGCAGTATAAAGCGTTCGTAACATATTAACTCACAGATGAACTCGCTCCGTGAAACATCTTGATTGCGTCTGCATAAATGATACATAAGCACCAATTGTATTGACTACAAATGGTCGCGCGACTAAATTCTGTCATTTTAATACAAATTGATGTATATATATATGAATGTTCTAAACGTCGTTTAAAGGTCTCGTACTTAATTGAGCTTAATGTTGTCTTTTTTCTGCAGAGAGTGACTCTTTAGTCACCAATCATAATCTAGCAATTTTAGGCATACGTCATTAAGTACAGGCTTTACTTGCTAGTTATCTATATTTACAATTTGACAAAAAAGGTAGATAAATATTAAACCCAAGATGTTCTTCTTTGTCTTTTTTACTGACTCTTTTTCTACCAATAAGAGATGGCTCCCCCCCTCTCCCTCTGACGCTCTAAGGACGGTATAGTTGCCTCGGACACGAAGAAGGTCGTTGTCCGGCCTTATATTAGTCTCTAGAGAACGTAATTAAGCAAAGGAAAGCGCTTTTTCTTGATAGGGTCTAGTATATATATATATATATCAACTCTTTCTCGTCAAATGGAGTCAAATACGACACCTATGGATGATCTAAACTGTCCTTCCAAGATATCTACAATGCCTGAAGACGCGGCTGATGAGATTATCCATGACTCCGTAATCGGTCAAGAGATTGTAACTGCATCTACAGCTGTAAATAATAGAGAGAAGAAAGAGGATGAAGAAGTAACAATGGAGATGAGAAATACACAGGAACAACAGAAGCTAGAGACTGTCGAGGAAAAGACAAAAGCAGAGATGGAAGTTATTGTCATGGAGAAAACGCTTGATACGACAATGACAACGATGATGATGGTTGATGATGATAACGCTGATGATGATGATGGTAGTAGAAATGATAGTAATGATAGTAATATGACTGAAACAACAGATGTTATGATGGAGTTAGCAGTCTTTGAGGATGAGGAAGAGAATGATGATGAATTTCATGAAGCATTAGAAGATGGTGTGGATATGCTGGAAGATGAGACAACCATGATGATCGATAAATTGACTGTTCCTCCCACGATGAGCTTTTCAGTAAATGAGATGGAAGTGATTACGAATCGAAATGGACGAACTGGTAGTTTGTCCAAGTTTTTAGATGATGCAGATACGTATCGTCGGAGATCTTTGCCGTCGTATCCTGATGATCAAATGTTTACGACCTCGATGAATCAGAAAAAAATGACATTAATGGCGTTTTTGGATATGCAAATTGACCCCGTTCTGGAGATTTTGGAAGATACAGACTCGGATATTCGACTCTGGCTGATGCAGCCGGAAACAGTAAAAGAGGTGCTTGCGGAGTTTGTGACCCCGCCAGTGCTTTATGGTGAACCACATGAGGAATATGGCTATTATAAGAAACATTTTTTGTGCTCGGAAATCATTATGAAACTCTACACGGGTGAGGAAGATTTGTACGAATCTTTTTCATCGGACTCAAGTTCGGGATCTGCTGCATCCACGGCTGTCTTTGGCTGCCAGGAGAAAGAGGATGTTGATAAATGGGAACAATTGTATTCGATTTTTAAGAATCCCATTCCGCTGGATGAGATGCAGCTTTTGTTTTTCAGCAAGGCACTTGTGCGTCTGCACGACGGATTTTGCCTTGAGGAAGGATATGTCAACAATGTACTTAAGCGTTTTTTGCCGATGGTCATTCCTCATTTGTACTCAAATACTATTAAGTACATGCTCACGTTAATTTTGCAAAGCTACGAGAGCGTGCATCCCATTACCGGACGCAATGACGCCATGGAAATTGTAGCGCCGTTGATTGCCAAGACCACCAGCGTGAACCCGGCATTACCCGAAAACCTGTCGCTTGTAGAAAATGCAACCACCCTTCTTGTCGATATGCTTCAGGCAAATCAGGCAGACCGATTAGGTGCATTCAGTCGTCGTGAGGGTGGTGTACATTTGTCTAAGTACTTTGTGCGTGACCAGTTTGGTACGATCCGTGGCTTTGAGTCGATGACGCACGGCTATCACAATTTTCTACAGTACATGCTGCTTGAAGAGATGTCGAAGCAGCCTGCGATTGTTGAGGAACTTTTCAAGAATGCTCTGGATGAACTTTGTATAATGCGCGACAAGAAGCTGAGTGAAGTATCTAGTGTTCTGAACATTCACGTGGCGTCTGAATTGTTATCTTTGTGCCAAAAACTGATGAATGAAAGTACAGAAAATGACGACGACAATAGCCAAACAGCTGAAACGGAAGTTCAGAACACGCAAATGTTTGGGTACTCCAGCTTGTCATCGGAGCATTATCCTAACCCACAGCATGACGCTAACGAGACGTCCATGTACAATTTGACGTCACTTCCCCGTAGCCAGGCGCTGTGGACGCACGTACTTGATGTGGCTCGGAAGTCGTGCGGTTCGTTTGTTGAACAATTAAACAAGGGACTTCCATCTTCCGTCGAGATTTCGTTGGCAAAGTATTTGAACAACCTTGTGTTGCTGAACGATGCTAGTGTGGACGAGGAGCTGCATAAAAGTGGCCTCATTCAGGCTTACCTTGCTATTCTAGAGAAGCGACCATCATTTGACATGCTCATCATCCATATTGTACCGGCAATCTCGTTCCTTCTTCGTGATGCTGATGCTTCTCGAGCAAAAAATTGCCCCTTGACGAAGGACCTTTTTGGCATTGATACCAAGATGCCTGAGAATATCATTAGCTTGCTGCTACGTGCAAAAGTCGATATTCCGTCGCTTGATGTCTATGCTGCTATTTTGCACGATGTGATCGATGAAATTTTTACGAGCAAGGCGCCATCTCAAAACAACGCGCAGGTTGTGTTTCATTGCAAGCGTAACCCTGCGTGGTCAAAGCTTTCGGAGAAGATCCGGTTTAGTAGCGGTTCTGAAACGTCGGACTTGACCCGTGATTCTGACGAGAGGAGAAGCTCTGTCGGTGAACAGATGACTGCAAGCGAACGCAGTCAGATTGTTGAGCCAGCCCCGATTGGTGAGGAGTGCGATGCATTAGGGACAGCTCAGTTAAGCGAGGAGCAAAGCTCAGCGCCTACTGAGGATACAGAGACAGCAGCGGAACGTATCTCCTCAGGCAGAAGCAGCTTAGTTAAAGAGAAAGAATGCCTGGTGTCTGAGTCGACATCGACTGTATCAAATTCTCAGAATGCTGATTTGGACTCCGCAGTTGATGGACAGCCTACGACTGTTGAAAAGAATGAAGAGCCAGACGCGGATTTAAAAAGTATGGCTTCGTCCTCTACCGTTGCTGACGCAAATGAAGCGAAGCTGTCGTCTTCTTTATTGGACAAGGAAAAGAAGGCTGACACTAGCAGGAATAGTGAGAGTGATGGCTCGCGCAAGTCGCACTACTTCAAAAATGTGCTTCAGTCACCTGTGTTTAAATCTCCAATGCGCTTGGGTTCCGTTATTAAGCCTCCATTTGCTCCACCAGCTCAAGATTCTAATTCTTTGCAGGCCGATGAAGATGGCCAACAGCGCAACACATTTGGCTGGAATAATGTGTTCAAGCGCTTACGAAAATCGCTTGTGACGACACACAACGAAAAAACCGACAAGAAGGTATTGGCGCTGAGTAACGAAGCTTACGCCTCGCCGAACGTGGCTCCACGCCAGACGGACGTGTTCGTAGTGGACACATCTCGTGGCAATGACATTACAACGTTTGTAAAGCGCGATGCGGGTGTGGTAGTTGCTGATGTTCCAGTGGCATCGTCAAGATCTTCTGAGTCATCGATGAACGTTATTACGTCTGGTTATATGTATAAGAACAAGTATCCCGAAACAGGCCACAGAAATGTGTGGGAGCGATATTACTTTGTTCTCAATCGCTCGGACGGCTCCTTAAGCTACTACATAAGCGAAGCTCATGCTAAGGACCGCACTTTTGTTCGAGGTACGTCGCGTCCGCTCACGGTGTCAGAGGGCCTTCCCATGCATGTACACGGCCAACACGGTGTGTTTGGATTTCAAATTAACACGCAAGGCCACGGCGCGTTCATGGTTCTGGTGGACTCTATTGATACTCGTCTCACATGGCTGACGGAGATCTTGTTGTGTGTCTCCAATGCCAACTCATCGCTTCCGCTTCCAAAGCAGCGTCTGTCACTGCTGCCTGATGATGTACCGAAGCAGCGTTTGTCAGCGACTTCGAGCTCGATTGGCTCAATGAAGTGCAGCAAGGAGGAGATGAAAGAACTTGTTATAGAATTTTATCGCAATTTATATGGCCCGAAACTAAAGTTTTCGTCGCCGTTGGATGCGCCGGCGTCTTTCTGGATGGAAGAAAAGATTGACCCTGTATCTGACGGTTGCGTACTGAGCTCTAATCTACCCGACTGCGTGCCTTATTGGGGCGAGTTTCACGGTTACAAGCGAATATGTGACTACTGGAAAATTCGTGACGAGACGGTGGAGCGTAGCAGTGGACGTGTGCTCCGTATTTTAGTTGATGAGGACGAGGAGACAGCAGTGGTGATGACGAATACGACGTTCCGTATTTTGCGTAATAGCGAGATCGTAACAGAGGAGTCGTGCGACATCGTGAGCGTGAGCGGTGGCAGCATCGTTAGCATCCACTGTACCTTTGACTCGCACCGCATTGCGCAAGCTTTTAAAAAGTACGCATTTACCTAACGGTGTCTTTTGTTTGTGCATTTCAATGTACAGCAGCCTCATTCCTAACTTTGTGATTTGCTTTGTTGTTGTGTTGCAGGGAAGGTATTAGTGCGTCGTAAACGTGCATTCATTATTCTCGTGATACGCGTGCAAGTGCGTGCACGTGTGCGAAACGAAGACGCAAGCGCTATTCTCATTGAATGCAGGCGAAAGAAGACACCAGTAACGTTGTGAATGAACAGATGACGACGGAGGTGGGTTCTGCAAGGAGCTTAGTGCCAAGTCTTCTATTGTCACATTTCCAACATCCTATGTAGAGATCTAGAATGAGAGAGCTGAGAGAAAACAACATGTTGTAGAGGACGCTGTATACAGAGATATGCGTGGTAGTCCCATGTTCCTTACTATAATATTAACGATTTCCTCAGCAAATATAGCTAACCCCAATTTGACAACCCGTTTTTGCTGTATAAAGTAAGACTAAGCATAATTTATTGAGATTTTTAGTCTCTAATTTGAAGGAGTAAAGCTTTAATTTTATGGTTGGACAAGTATACTCGATTTGTCAATCACTGTCCATACAAAGTGCCATATTAGACGATTAGCCACTCGTTTTTGGGGCTTTTTAACGTCCCATTTATAGATAGAGTTAATCTTATCATCACCATTCATCATAATGCACCGCATATTAGTGAGCCGTTCACTGCAGGTTTTATCCACCCATGAGTGTCACGTAGCTCATCTTCTCCGTCGGACTGTGTCTTCATCGCTACCGGATGGTGTGTCTTCACTTACAATGCCGTCATTGTCTCCTACAATGGAAACGGGATCCCTTTCCACGTGGCTTAAGAAAGAAGGCGATGAGATTTCTCCAGGTGACGTTCTATGTCAAATCGAGACGGATAAGGCTGTTGTTGACTATGAAGTGCAGGATGATGCTGTGGTGGCCAAGATTGTGTGTCCTGAAGGTACAGCCGACCTTCCTATTGGTGCCTTGCTCGCTTACACTGTGGACGACCTAGACACATACAAGAGTCTGTTGGACAGTGGAGCGCTTGCTAACTTACCAACAGAAGATCAAGCATCTAATGTGGAGATTGCAGTACCGGTGGCAGCTAAGAAGGAAGAGGAAAGAGAGGAGACTGGTCGCTCACCGCTCATTAAATTCTTGGGCAAGCGTACGCTCCTCCCTGAGTTCAATGATTCACCGATTAAGGAATTTGAAAAGTCTGTGGATGCAGCTCAGCCAGAAACAGCTGTACCAGTTGTCTCCCATACTAATGATGCTGACGCTGAGTTTAAGGACCTGCCACTGTCCAATATGCGCAAGGTTATCGCCAAGCGCTTGAGTGCGTCCAAGAGAGACGTGCCTCACAGCTACACGAGTATCAACTGCGAGATTGATAACATTTTAAAGTTCCGCAAGCAGCTTAGTATCAAACATGATGTCAAGGTTGGTATGAACGACTTTATCCTTAAGGCGGTCGCTCTAGCGTTGCGTGACGTACCGGAAGCCAATTGTTTCTTTGATGTCAAGACCCAAAGTGTGCAGAGAAACTCGTCGGTGGATATTTCAGTAGCTGTAGCCGCTCCATCGGGTCTCATCACCCCTATTGTGCCGAAGGTGGAGACCCTCGGTCTGAGCGGCGTCAACCGCATATTTATGGAGCTCGTGTCGCGCGCGCGTCTGAACAAGCTGAAGCCGGAGGAGTTTCAGGGCGGGTCGTTCACTGTGTCGAACCTTGGCAGCTTTGGCATCGAGCAGTTCCGAGCTGTGATTAATCCACCGCAAGCTTGCATTTTGGCCATCGGTGGCGGACGCAGAGAGGTATTACCGCCTCTGGAAATCGTGGAGGGTGTGAACCCGAAACCGCGTATTGCTACCCTCATGAACGTGACGTTATCGTCGGACCGTCGCGTCGTTGACGGTGTCATTGCTGGCCAGTTTTTGCAAGTATTCAAAAGTTACATGGAGAGCCCGGAACTCATGGTCCTGTAAGCAGCTTCATGTGTATAGCGCTAGATTCATGAGCTCTTCACCACTAATAGCTGGAAAGCGTGACGGGAGCTCTGGTTTGAAAGTCAAGTTCTTTGCGAATGATGAAGTTTTGAATGCAAATACAGATGACCGCGCGAATAGTTTGTTGTCAACCTGAGCAATAACAAGGGCAAACATGCGATGTCTTTCCGTATTCAATATTGATCAAGCCTTTTTGTAGTCTTTTGCATGTTCATTTTTCCGTTTTTATAGCCCCAGTTTTGCAGTTGGAAACTAAGGCAGGTTCACTCCGTCAACCGGTAAGCTGCGCCTCAAAATTCATGTCATGGAAGGATGAAGTTGTGTCTACTGCATTTTCCGGCATAAATTTCAGTCCGATGCTCTTACGTTGCTCAAATCAAGATCGTTGTCTACACTTGCAAAATTTTGCGTTTAGAGCAGGTTTTGTTTTGTACAACATGCCGATTGATATTTGAATCGTATTGGAGGAAGAAAAATGCAGACAGACTATAAGCACCAATGCATCGGCATTTTGCTGTAATCTACGGGGTAAGCCGCATCATCATAGTTGTCAATGCAACTATTACCCTCAAAAGATTCATCCTGTTCATGAATATTATTTTATTTAACAATATTCAGAAGCATCCTGCTCATTAATTTATAACAAACAGCTAACACAAGCGGTCTAATCAATATTCGACGCGTGTAGCAGAGCTACCGTAGCAAAGCTACTTATGCACTTAGTGCAGAGGAAGACAAGCTCATAGAGCTTTTATGTAGCAGAGCTACTGTAGCAAAGCTACTTTTGCACTAGGTGCAGAGGAAGACTAGCTCCAAGAGCTGTGTGTCTTAGGGCTCTTAACCCTCCTACAGATAGCTTCGCAAGCTTATGCCTTTTGGTTGCAAATAAGCACGTCTCCAGGAGACTAGTATCAAAGATACAACTTCCTTTCTTTCAAGGGTTAAGCTATCGCATGTATGCTATCCAGAGCAGGTTTCAAACAGATTTATTTAATGTTTTCCTTCGAGCATTAAATATAGAAGCACCTACTCTATACTTAGTGCTAGTCACTATTTACTGGCTCTGTAGCCTATTATTATGCAAACATGTATAGTCACTATACTTAACTAAGTATATTAACCACGACGATGCGACCCTTCGTACCTTAGGTACGGTCACATCAACCTACCACTGTACCCATGGTACAGCCACACCACAATGGTGTGGCAGGTGTGTATGTACAATACACACCTTCGTGTAACCCCGTTGCACCCTCCCCACCGATCCGTGGGACCCGACGTACCTACGAATTTCGAACTTAACGTGAAGTTCTGTCGATTTCATTTTCTTCTCATTTTGCTTGCCTCGCAATAAAGTGCCTCGCACATGCGTACAAAGATTTGTGCTACGACACTCAATTTTGATGCATCTGTGCTTTCCACTGACGCTTTTTAAGCACCCTAGTGGTTCGACACTTGCTACTCGAGCATACAGTGCATTGCACTCACGCTAAAGATTTAGTGTTACGACACTTGCTTATAAGCGTCAAGTGCCTAGCACTTCGTAATAAAACCCATTAGTGTTTGTGTGGTAAAGTGGGTTCTCAAACTGCGTAATGACACCCCAAGCCACTCACTGTGCCGGACTGCCGACCGTCGGAGGTGGTACCTCGATGCCGTGTATAGACCTTCTCTCACCTTGTGTACCCGTCGGCTGGCGGATTGCACTCTTCGGAGGACTTGATTGAGATGTGATGTCGGCCTTGAGAGAGGTCGACTGACCTTGGGGTGCCTCGAGTGGGTATACTTCACTCGGTAGGCGGGTGGGTGGTCACTCGGTCGACTAGGTCAAGGGTGGACTTACGACCAAATTCTTCAGGGGAGATACTCAACCCTGGCCTTTTCCTTCCACTGATATCTCAGGCGTGTTAACTGCCTGGCCTTTACTTGCTCCCAGACCACTACGGTAGGAAGACCGCTTCCGATAGCGGGTTGATTGGGGGGGGGGGGGTGCTACTCGGACGAACCCACAGGCCAAATATATCCTGGAATTCTATTTGCACTTGGGTCTTACCACACAACTGTCTTCGACGGGGGCGGAACAGGTGGGCAGACTTAGTAAGTACCTTGGAAGCACGACGGAGGTGTGCTATGTAGATCGCAAATTGAGTAGTATCTAATATGATCCTATCTCTTAACTTCTTTACTCTATCCTTACCCCGAGACCTAATTATTGATTCTACTAGCCGAAGGGCCGGGTGACCGAGGGGCCGGGTGACCAAGAGGCCGAGTGACCGAGGGGTTGGGGGGTTGACCGAGGGGCCGGGCGACTGAGGGTCCACCAACCGAAGACCAGGTCCACCAACGAAAAACCAGGGTCTACCAACGAGGAACCAGTGTCTAGCACATAAGACTAGGGTCTACCAACGAGAAACCAGTGTCTAGCACGAAAGACTAGGGTCTACCAACGAGGGACCAGGGTCAGCCTCAAAAAGACTGGGGTCCACCTCGAGGAACCGCGGTCCATCAGACAAACCGCGGCTAACTCCTCTGAATGGAGCACGCTTAAACCGTACATTCTACTCATCCAACGATCGTCCCCCGTCCCTTTTAGCGCCCCGTCTCTCTATCCCTTACCTAACGGTCGCTCCTCCTTAGCGGGTCCCCTTCTCTTTGCCCACCGGTCCTCTGACCTAACAATTCTTGAAACGCTTCACCACAGCCGACATCTGCAACTTGATCAACGATACAGCCGCTTCAACACGCGCATGTCTTCGAATCCTCCATCTCGTAAGTACTCCTTGTTTGTTTGGCCGTTCGATATATGTTGTCTGACTTGACGCACCTCAGGTGTTCCTTCCACTGAGGTAGACCCAACGGCCGAGGGGCCGGGCTTGGGTACTCCTGCCCTTGCCGTTGAACCAGAGGTCCAGGTTCCCTTCCAAACACAGATCGACACTCCTCTCCAAGAGCCCGGGCCAAGGAAGTCTACCGTGGCTCCTTCTGAGGTCGTAGGTGGTGAGGGTCCCCCAGACGTGGGCACCGATGTACTAAATTGAATGGTGGCAGTCTACATGTCTGTACGCCACTTACTATAGAGCTTGATGAATCATTCACAGCCGGCAATGACAGCGAAGACCAAGCATACACCTGACCAGAGCTCGTGCCCTCAAATGTATATAAGGTGCCAGCGTCCAAATGGTTCAAATCGAGATCTTCGTTGCGGCAAGCTGGCGGCTCAGCTATCGCAAAATGATCATGGGGAAAGCACTTTGAAGCTCGACGTGGATTATCGGGGTAGAAGAAGAGGCTATCAAGCGGTAGGTGCGTATGTCGGGTGCTATATAAGCTGTTTGTGCGCGTGACGAATTGTTAAAGGTAGGGTATGTACGGGCTGTGAAGCCTCGGTAGCTCAGTTGGGAGAGCGTCAGACTGAAGATCTGAAGGTCCCTGGTTTGAACCCGGGTCGCGGCACTTTTACACGCAGCGGTGACCTTCTGTCAACTTACGATTTGATGTTTTGCTGTAACTATCGTGACCACATTGCAGCCGTCTTTTTCCAGCTGTAATGATGGTGAGGCCTTTCCCTGAGCAGCGCGCGTTTGTGCGCATAGCGTCGGTTTGTTGTGTGTATACATTTGAGGGCACGAGCTCTGGTCAGGTGTATGCGTGGTCTTCACTGTCGGTGCCGGCTGTGAGAGGAGTCATCAAACTCTATAGTAAGTGGCGGACAGACATGTAGACTGCCACCATTTAATTTAGTGCATCGGTGCCAGCGTCCAAATGGTTCAAATCGAGATCCGTTGCGGCAAGCTGGCGGCTCAGCTATCGCAAAATGATCATGGGGAAAGCACTTTGAAGCTCGACGTGGATTATCGGGGTAGAAGAAGAGGCTATCAAGCGGTAGGTGCGTATGTCGGGTGCTATATAAGCTGTTTGTGCGCGTGACGAATTGTTAAAGGTAGGGTATGTACGGGCTGTGAAGCCTCGGTAGCTCAGTTGGGAGAGCGTCAGACTGAAGATCTGAAGGTCCCTGGTTTGAACCCGGGTCGCGGCACTTTTACACGCAGCGGTGACCTTCTGTCAACTTACGATTTGATGTTTTGCTGTAACTATCGTGACCACATTGCAGCCGTCTTTTTCCAGCTGTAATGATGGTGAGGCCTTTCCCTGAGCAGCGCGCGTTTGTGCGCATAGCGTCGGTTTGTTGTGTGTATACATTTGAGGGCACGAGCTCTGGTCAGGTGTATGCGTGGTCTTCACTGTCGGTGCCGGCTGTGAGAGGAGTCATCAAACTCTATAGTAAGTGGCGGACAGACATGTAGACTGCCACCATTTAATTTAGTGCATCGGTGCCAGCGTCCAAATGGTTCAAATCGAGATCCGTTGCGGCAAGCTGGCGGCTCAGCTATCGCAAAATGATCATGGGGAAAGCACTTTGAAGCTCGACGTGGATTATCGGGGTAGAAGAAGAGGCTATCAAGCGGTAGGTGCGTATGTCGGGTGCTATATAAGCTGTTTGTGCGCGTGACGAATTGTTAAAGGTAGGGTATGTACGGGCTGTGAAGCCTCGGTAGCTCAGTTGGGAGAGCGTCAGACTGAAGATCTGAAGGTCCCTGGTTTGAACCCGGGTCGCGGCACTTTTACACGCAGCGGTGACCTTCTGTCAACTTACGATTTGATGTTTTGCTGTAACTATCGTGACCACATTGCAGCCGTCTTTTTCCAGCTGTAATGATGGTGAGGCCTTTCCCTGAGCAGCGCGCGTTTGTGCGCATAGCGTCGGTTTGTTGTGTGTATACATTTGAGGGCACGAGCTCTGGTCAGGTGTATGCGTGGTCTTCACTGTCGGTGCCGGCTGTGAGAGGAGTCATCAAACTCTATAGTAAGTGGCGGACAGACATGTAGACTGCCACCATTTAATTTAGTGCATCGGTGCCAGCGTCCAAATGGTTCAAATCGAGATCTTCGTTGCGGCAAGCTGGCGGCTCAGCTATCGCAAAATGATCATGGGGAAAGCACTTTGAAGCTCGACGTGGATTATCGGGGTAGAAGAAGAGGCTATCAAGCGGTAGGTGCGTATGTCGGGTGCTATATAAGCTGTTTGTGCGCGTGACGAATTGTTAAAGGTAGGGTATGTACGGGTTGTGAAGCCTCGGTAGCTCAGTTGAAAGTTTGTCTATATTGTAATAAAATAGGCAGGGTGACTAATCAATCTGCAAGACTAATAGAATACACTAGTATACCTACCCTGATACTATAATTTTTTTTTTTTGTGTGTGCGTGTCCGAAATTGGCTTCGTATTTTTGGCTTTTAGAATTTTTTTTTTTTTTAATTTCCAAATAAGCCGACTTAAAATGATAAGTCAATGCGAAATGGGCAATGCACAATAGCATCACGTGCAGCCGCCCTCTCGCCCCAGTCGTCTCACCTGCCGCAGACGTGTCGACCAGAAACGACACGTCGGCTGAGGTCCCACTGGTACCTGGGAGCTACGGCAGGAAAGGCGTGTGACCCCCGACGTGTCCATGTAAGAATGTTGAAACGCGTTTCTAAACTTAGAAATGTTTCTAATTCGCAGTTTTAACTGCCGAGCGGTTTGCGTGGACCGATGCGTGTGATGGCGCCCGGTGTTGTTTGTTGTTGTTGTTGTTGGTATTGTTGTTGGAGTTGGTGCCGTGGTAGCGTAGGTGGTGGTGTTGATATGTTGTTGTTGTTGCAATGGTGTTGTTGTTGTTGGCTGTGCGGTTGGTGTTGGTGGTGTTGGTAGTGTGTGTTGTTGTTGTTGGGTGAGGGTGGGTGGTGTTGGTTGGTGTGTTGTGTGTGTTGTTGGATTGTTGTTGTTGGTGGTGTGTGGTGGTGTTGTTGTTGTTGTTGCAGGTGTTGTTGTTGTTGCTGGTGCTGTTGGTGTTGGTGGTGTTGGTAGTGCGGTGTTGTTGTTGTTGGAGTGAGTGAGTGGGTGGTGTTGGGGGGTGTGTGGTGTTGGTTGGTGGTGTTGGTGGTGTTGTTGTTGTTGTTGCAGGTGTTGTTGTTGTTGCTGGTGCTGTTGGTGTTGGTGGTGTTGGTAGTGCTGGTGTTGTTGTTGTTGGAGTGAGTGAGTGCTGGTGGTGTTAGAGTTGGTGTCGTTGATGTTGCTGTTGTTATTGTTGTTGTTGTTGTTGGAGTTGTTGGTGTTGTTGGTGTTGCTGTTGTTGGATTTGTTGCTGTTGTTGGATTTGTTGTTGTTGGTGGTGTTGGTGGTGTTGTTATTGTTGTTGGTGGTGTTGTTATTGTTGTTGGCGGTGTTGTAAAAGTTATTGTTGGCTTGTGTAGCCGTTCAATAAATGCAGCCACCTCCTGTCAAGCTGGCTAGGGATCGTGGCGCTGGTGGGGCACAGTGCCCCCGTCTACGTATCAGCACGATAACGGATACCCAGCGCAGACGGATTTTGGCTAATGTAGTCGCGAAAGATGGGCGAGTGTGACATTGCGGCAACTACCGTGTGCTGCCGGGCCTGCTGGCCAGAGTCGTCGAGGCGACGAAGCTGATGGCGAAAGTGAGCGCAAGCTGTCGCCAAGACGACCTGCAGAGCAGGAAGCGCAGGCGTGGGATTTCGGCCATCGAAGAGACACCGGTTGCGGTCCGTCCAGAGGAAGTGGAGAGCCACTGCTCGAAGCGTGTGCCAGACATCGCACACCACTTCCTCGTCGTTTTTCCACGAATCACGGACTCTCGGCTTTTCAGCCAACACAATCCTCAACCACGTTGCACGAGACCTGAAGAAAGGAGACATCATCTGGTGGATGTGATCCCAGAGCTGTACTGCGAGCGTACAACTGAAGAACAAGTGCTCTTCCGTCTCGATCGCGTCACACCCAGCACGAACGCAAATGCGAATGCGCGGGTTGGCTGCCTCCAAGAACCAGAACCGTGAGCGTACTGGCAGAAGACGGAACGCGAGGCGAAATTGCAGGTCCGCAAACACAGGGAGCAAGATCGTCTGCAGGTGTTTGTTGTACCGTACGTAAGCCTGGATACTCCCCGCTCCAACACGCTGGGAGTGAATCGTGATCGGGTGCTGTTGTGTCGGCACCTGTGGTGTCCACACGACGCGAAGCAGCGCAGATCTCGGGATCAAGGGAATCAGGCACACCTTGTCGCCACTGCTGCATCCTAGATAAGGAAGAAAATGTCTTCTCCTGCTATTTGGCGGTAAGACCAGTCTCGTCGCTCCAAGTCGCTCCACGATCTGGGTTGTCTCCTTGTACAACACGCGCAGCCATTGTGCCTGTTTCCCAGGCAGCACTGACCCAAGCGAGAAGTCGACATGACGTTGTACAAAGTCTTGCTGCGACGGCCAAACGCCCCCCACTCGCATAAAGTCAGCAAGCGACCGCACTCGGAAGACTCTGGACACATGTAGCCGGAAGCTCCGTTGCGGTTCGACTACCATACCAATACATCGACGATGCGCTGCGCTCGCTGAAGCTCGCTGAGTTTGCTCATAGTGCAGCATGGCGTCGGAGTGAAACCAAATTGGCTGATAAAGACCGTACAAAGAGCGCTCTTCAGGAGGAAGGTCATGCCATGTAAATTCCCATCGGATCTTGTACCATGATGTCCACATCACTTTCCACCATGTAGAAGCCTGCCCCCACGATATCATTTTGCCATGGCGCAGCGGAGAGATGGTAAGGAAGTCCAAGACACTGCACCGGTCCGTACAGGGAAGAAGTAGCAGCAGCAGCTTGGAGCCCGCTGTTGTCCAGTTCCGAATATTTGTCGCTGTCGCGGCGCTGATAAACTGCAGAAGAAATTGGAGACGCTGGCGCTTGAGATGGGCTGCCAGGCATGGTACACCTAGCCCACCATCTGCACGGCGCTGGTACAGAAAATCTGCTGGGATCAATTGAACGTGCGACTCATGACGATTGTGCTTTCGGCTGAGCACAAACTTGTTCAGCATGGACTGCCACCGTTTCACAATAGTCCCCGGAATGGAGACATGCTGGGTGTAATGCCACAGGCGAGAGAGCACCATCGTTTGAGCGACCAGGAGGCGACCGCGAACCGTCCGTGCCCGACGATACCAGAGCTTAAAGCCGTCGTAGAATTTTTGCTCAAGCAGAGCCAAGAGAGCGTGATCAACCGATGTCTGTCCGAACGGGATACCAAGGTAGTTCACCGATTCTGTATGGCCCAATACGTGCACACCGGGGAGTATAGGACAGTCGCGGTTCCGGTTCAGCGCTAGTAGCGTAGACTTGGATAGGTTGAGCTTGGCACCTGAACCGTCGCAGTACTCCGCCACAACCTCGAGCTGGGCTTGCAGGTGCACGATCGAGTTATCCCGAAGCGTCGAGTCGTCAGCAAAGAACATGCTCGTGGCGGTGTGGTCTGAGGTCAGACACACGCCATACTCCTCGTGGGAGCGCAGCAGGTTGCCAAGAGGCTCAATGGTCAAGATGAATAGAAGAGCAGACAACGGATCGCCTTGTTTCACGCCTCGCGTCGGATACAACGCGGGCTGAATGTTCTGGTTGATGATGAGATGCGCTTGAGGATCCGTGTAAAGCAACCGGATCCATCGCGTGAACTGTGTATCGAAACCCATGTGCTCAAGCAGGCGGAACATGTAGTCCCAGTTGACGCGATCGAAAGCCTTCTCGAAATCAAGAAACAGCGCATACGCTTCTTCGTCCTGGCTTGTCACAAGGTCTTGCATGTCAGCGAGAAATCGAATGTGGTGATGGATCGACCGACCTTTGACAAAGCCTTTCTGGTCCGGATGGATCAAGTCGGGGATAACGTGCTGCAGCCGGTAAGTCAGTGCCTTCGACAGGACTTTCACGTCGACCTGTACGAGAGCGATGGGCCTGTAGTTCCCAGGTTCTGCACGCGACCCTTTCTTGTGGAGAAGCACTACTGCAGACTTACGCTGCGACGGGAGCAGCGCGCCGCGGTGAAGCAAAGCGCTGAACACTATGGACAGGCATTCGCCAAATATGTCAGGAGCCACCTGGTAGAAACCAGCCGTCAGCCCGTCCATGCCAGGAGCTGACGTTGCTTTCATGTGGCGGATCGCACTCGCCAACTCGGCACCAGTGACTGGTGCGTTTAAGATGTTGCGGTCTACCTCCGAGACGGTGCGCGTTACTGAGTCGAGAAGCTTGCGTTGCGTGACAGCGTCAGGTGGAGTAGCTCGCCCTGCTGGACTGGCGGAATCTCCCATCTCTGATCCCCAGTGTTCCAGGAAGCGGAGAGCGATCTCGTGGGGATTTGATGAGACAGTCCCACTCGTTGTAATTACCTCCTCGATCGAGACCCGGCGCAAGCTTGTATCCAGCGGACGGAAGAAGTGCTTGGTTGATTTCTCAGAATTGGCTGCTTGGAAGTCGAAAGCAGTGTCCTGGTTGTACTGGCTCGTCTGGGTGACTGCCTCTCGATAATTTCGCATTGCTTCATCGAAGTGTTCCCGGGACGAGTCACTGGAGACGTCACGATAACGCGCAGCGGCCAGATCAAGATGGATCCGAGCCGCATCGATAGCGTGAGTGTCTTGTTGCCGGAGCTTCTTCTGCACTGCTTGCAGCTGGGACTTTATGCTTGCTTTCCACTTCTCCCAGACCTTGCCAGGGTTGGACGCAATGCGGAGCACATCTCGAACCGCTTCTGCCTCCCGCTCGATGGCTGACACCACCACTGGATACTCCAGCAAGTAGCGAGGAAATTTCCAATATCCACGACCTCTTGCCAGACCGAAAAGTCACACTGTGAGCTAGGTGGTCGCCAGCATGCTGTGGCACAAAGTACTTGGAGTCATGATAGAAGCGATCGAAGAAAGGCTTGGACAACAGGATGTAGTCGAGCCGGTTCTTCCGGGGAAGGGGACCAGTGAATACCCGCTTGGTATCGTAGTGGATCCGCCATGCGTCAACAACACTTAGTCGTGACAGCCACTCAAGACAGCTGGAACGACCCGGACTGTAGCGCAAGTCAGGACTGGAAGAGTCGAGTCGTGGATCTAGGGGAGTGTTCAGGTCGCCGAAAACGAAGTGTGTAGCACGTTCATCGAACCCCGCGGTGATCAAGCTGGAGAAGAATTGTTGTTTTTCCTGTCGGTCGACAGGCGCATAAACATTGTGCACGTAGATGGGAGCCCCTTCGACCATCACTTTTACGACCAGATAACGCCCGGAGACGGAGATACCGGGGACGGCGACAGCCGAATTAAAGCCTGGGAAGTCAGAGCGGAGTATCGTAAGGACTCCATTGCTCCGCCCCCTCGTCGGCCGATGGAGCTGGGAGTTGGGGTCGTCTACGAAGACCTTGTGCTCGAAGCATGAGTTGAGGTGGAACTGAAAAGTAGAGAGTTGCGCGCTGTCACCGAACTTGGTCTCTTGGACACACGACAGTGAGTATTTGGAAAGCATGTTTTCGATGAAGAGATGCCCGTTTTGTTTGATTCCATTAGTGTTCACAGAAAGAACACTGATATTGCTCCAAGATGTTGAGGGTGAGGAGACCTTAGCAACGAGTGGCCAAACCACCTGCTATCAGCACAACATCCCCGTCCCCAACCTGAAGCTGTAACACCGAAGAGTCAGCCGGGTAGAATCCGTCGAGCTCTCGAAGCTTTTCCAGATCGTCGAGCAGAGGTCCCTGCCACTGTACCTCCCTCCATTGCTGCATGCAGTGAGCACCAAGCTCGGACCGCAACAGACGAAGGAGGGTATTAGGGTGAAGTAGCCGCGTGTGATGCGCTGGAATCCACTCGACTGGGTGACCCGTGATATACTGGATCCAGTGATCGTTGGAGAAGATCGTTGGTGCGATGGACATCAGCATGAGCTCGAACAACCCTAATGCTTTCGTCGCGCGGGACAGTTCTGTGATCTCAGCCGACGATGTCCACCAGGCAGCGCACGTCTTGAAGATATCGTCGCGCTTTGAAGGGACTGGCATTTTCATAAGTTTTTTCCACTTCGTACTAAATGTGGTGTCGTGATTTGGTCGAGACGCACCCAGCACGCGGTTGATGACGTGCAGCTGGGCGACTTCAGCGATCTCTGTGCCATGGCCGACCATTTTCAGTGACAGAGCACTGTTAAAGGCGAGAGGAGAAGCAGTCGCCGACTTTGTGATGTGGTCAGGATTGGTGGCGTGTTCAAGGAGCTGGCGCACTCCGTCAACCTGTGTGTCTGCAGACACAAGACAGTCAGGGAGAATGTTGAGAAGTGCCGTATTCTCGTCGTTTAGCATCGACTCAGCCACTTCAAGGACCGAGGAGGCTTTGGCCGCTCTCTTGATCGTGGTGTGATGCTTTTCCACGAAGAACGACGACTCGGTCGAAGTCTTCAGAACGTCGGGGCGCTTCACATCCACAGGCAGCACCTGATGGCGGACTCCAAACTGCCTGTCAGAAGTCAAGTCACGCACTTCGAACTTGGCCTCCATCGTCTGCAGGGCGAGGAAGTAATTTGAGGTGGCAATGCCGTCAAGCGGCTGTGGGGATTGCTTGACCAACATGTTGGAGAAGTCAATCGCGTTGCGACCGCGTTTTTTTCTATTGGGAGGAGCGACGAAGCCGTCACTCGAGCCGTTGGTTAGCAAGAGCACGGGCTTACTCTTGGCTTGAGGACTCCCAGGAGGAGAGATCTTGCCAGTAGATCCGCTGAGAGTCGAGATCGACAATGCAGCCGAAGTATTGCTTGGTAACGTCACGAGCTGATTGGCACTGGCTAGCGTGTTATGCTGAGCTCCTTGCTGGAGCTGGCCGTCCCGTTTCATTGCTGCCGCAACCGCCCTCTGGAGAGAGGTTTGCTTGGGTATCGCCGTTGGTCGCGCCGGTGTAGCACCAGCTACAGCTTGTGCGTACGTCCGGGCTCTCGGTTGGTGTTGATGCTGAGTCGGCTCATGTACAGGTGCAGACAGCGGGAAAACGCCATCAGCCGTACCCAAGTCGATTCCGTGGTGCGAGCGAAAGCCATACGGCAGGCGCTCAGACTGGAACGGAGCGTTCTTTCCATGTGCCGGGTGCAGCTTGTTTTCAAACAACACCTGGTCACAGACACTGCCGTTCACTATCAACGCACTTGGACAGGAACTTGATAAGAAGTATACGCGCCAAGTCGCCGACGTGATACCAGTCGCGAGGTTCACTTCGCGAAAGGTGTCATAAACAGGCTTGCATCCAAGCAGGAACAAACGCTGCAAGATCAAAGCAGTATCCGTGTCCGAGTCGACATTGGAGATGTCGATGAAGTACTTGTCGCCAAGGATGTCGAACTCCTTAAACAAGTAGGCACCACCGAGGATATTCACCTTCGTCCGTTCGAGTTGCAGACAAGCTTCCATCGACTTCACCTTCACTCTGAGATTGCCGCCGGGAAGCTTTGAGACCTGGCCTATCTCGTAGCGCCGGTAGAGCTCTTCAAGAAATTCATTGCCATGAGTTGTTCCCGAAAGCGAAGACATAATCTTCTGGAGCGGCGTCTTCACAAACGTCCGTCCAGTCTCGATCACCATGTCGTACTTGGCGCGAGGAAGAACATACGGCCGAGCTTGATCCATCCGTGACGCGATGAACGTCCAATCGCCACCAGCGGCGTACTGGCGCTCGATCCATTCGATGTCGCAAGCGAGTGGCTTCGGGGTCTCCACTCGACGTCGCACAGCATCGTTATCAGCACGATTGCGACGGAGGTGGTCGTGTTGGGACAGCACGTCAGCCATAGTCGGTCGTTTATCCGCAGGTGTCGACGCGGTGGCGTCAGGTGGTGGCATCGAAGACTCCATAGACTCGTCCACGGGATGGTGCAGGGCGCGCTCAGCCACCATCAAATCAACCGCAGGGGCGTCAGAACCGATCGTCACAAGAGCAGACGGAACGGATGGCCCAGCTGGAGATGACGACGAGGATGCGTCAGGTATAGGCGCCAGCATGCCGCCAGAGAGAGGTCCAGACCTCTCCAAATGTTCAGATGAGGATGGGTTGAAACTGGAACCAGCCGGAATAATGGGATGAGCAACAGGTGCAACAGGTCCCATCTGCTTCAAGAGAGGCGGTGAGGCGGAGTCAGGCTGTTCCATGGGTAAAGGGGGGAGCGAATTTGAGGATGGGAGGGGTCGGGTTGGGTTCTTCTTAACGTTCACTTGTGTGTTAGCGAGCAGATTGAGAAGTAGCCTCGGTAGCTCAGTTGAAAGTTTGTCTATATTGTAATAAAATAGGCAGGGTGACTAATCAATCTGCAAGACTAATAGAATACACTAGTATACCTACCCTGATACTATAAATTTTTTTTTTGTGTGTGCGTGTCCGAAATTGGCTTCGTATTTTTGGCTTTTAGAAATTTTTTTTTTTTTAATTTCCAAATAAGCCGACTTAAAATGATAAGTCAATGCGAAATGGGCAATGCACAATAGCATCACGTGCAGCCGCCCTCTCGCCCCAGTCGTCTCACCTGCCGCAGACGTGTCGACCAGAAACGACACGTCGGCTGAGGTCCCACTGGTACCTGGGAGCTACGGCAGGAAAGGCGTGTGACCCCCGACGTGTCCATGTAAGAATGTTGAAACGCGTTTCTAAACTTAGAAATGTTTCTAATTCGCAGTTTTAACTGCCGAGCGGTTTGCGTGGACCGATGCGTGTGATGGCGCCCGGTGTTGTTTGTTGTTGTTGTTGTTGGGGGGGGGGTTGTTGGTGTTGGTGTTGTTGTGGTGGGGGTGGTGGTGTTGATAGTAATGGTGTTGTTGTTGTTGGCTATGCGGTTGGTATTGTTGTTGGTGTTGGTGTCGTGGTGGTGTCGGTGTTGGTGTTGTTATTGTTGTTGTTGTTGCAGGTGTTGTTGTTGTTGCTGGTGCTGTTGGTGTTGGTGGTGTTGGTAGTGCTGGTGTTGTTGTTGTTGGAGTGAGTGAGTGCTGGTGGTGTTAGAGTTGGTGTCGTTGATGTTGCTGTTGTTATTGTTGTTGTTGTTGTTGTTGTTGGAGTTGGTGTGGTGGTGTTGCTGTTGTTGTTGTTGGTGGTGTTGTTGGTGTTGTTGTTGTTGGTGGTGTTGTTATTGTTGTTGGTGGTGTTGTTATTGTTGTTGGCGGTGTTGTAAAAGTTATTGTTGGCTTGTGTAGCCGTTCAATAAATGCAGCCACCTCCTGTCAAGCTGGCTAGGGATCGTGGCGCTGGTGGGGCACAGTGCCCCCGTCTACGTATCAGCACGATAACGGATACCCAGCGCAGACGGATTTTGGCTAATGTAGTCGCGAAAGATGGGCGAGTGTGACATTGCGGCAACTACCGTGTGCTGCCGGGCCTGCTGGCCAGAGTCGTCGAGGCGACGAAGCTGATGGCGAAAGTGAGCGCAAGCTGTCGCCAAGACGACCTGCAGAGCAGGAAGCGCAGGCGTGGGATTTCGGCCATCGAAGAGACACCGGTTGCGGTCCGTCCAGAGGAAGTGGAGAGCCACTGCTCGAAGCGTGTGCCAGACATCGCACACCACTTCCTCGTCGTTTTTCCACGAATCACGGACTCTCGGCTTTTCAGCCAACACAATCCTCAACCACGTTGCACGAGACCTGAAGAAAGGAGACATCATCTGGTGGATGTGATCCCAGAGCTGTACTGCGAGCGTACAACTGAAGAACAAGTGCTCTTCCGTCTCGATCGCGTCACACCCAGCACGAACGCAAATGCGAATGCGCGGGTTGGCTGCCTCCAAGAACCAGAACCGTGAGCGTACTGGCAGAAGACGGAACGCGAGGCGAAATTGCAGGTCCGCAAACACAGGGAGCAAGATCGTCTGCAGGTGTTTGTTGTACCGTACGTAAGCCTGGATACTCCCCGCTCCAGCACGCTGGGAGTGAATCGTGATCGGGTGCTGTTGTGTCGGCACCTGTGGTGTCCACACGACGCGAAGCAGCGCAGATCTCGGGATCAAGGGAATCAGGCACACCTTGTCGCCACTGCTGCATCCTAGATAAGGAAGAAAATGTCTTCTCCTGCTATTTGGCGGTAAGACCAGTCTCGTCGCTCCAAGTCGCTCCACGATCTGGGTTGTCTCCTTGTACAACACGCGCAGCCATTGTGCCTGTTTCCCAGGCAGCACTGACCCAAGCGAGAAGTCGACATGACGTTGTACAAAGTCTTGCTGCGACGGCCAAACGCCCCCCACTCGCATAAAGTCAGCAAGCGACCGCACTCGGAAGACTCTGGACACATGTAGCCGGAAGCTCCGTTGCGGTTCGACTACCATACCAATACATCGACGATGCGCTGCGCTCGCTGAAGCTCGCTGAGTTTGCTCATAGTGCAGCATGGCGTCGGAGTGAAACCAAATTGGCTGATAAAGACCGTACAAAGAGCGCTCTTCAGGAGGAAGGTCATGCCATGTAAATTCCCATCGGATCTTGTACCATGATGTCCACATCACTTTCCACCATGTAGAAGCCTGCCCCCACGATATCATTTTGCCATGGCGCAGCGGAGAGATGGTAAGGAAGTCCAAGACACTGCACCGGTCCGTACAGGGAAGAAGTAGCAGCAGCAGCTTGGAGCCCGCTGTTGTCCAGTTCCGAATATTTGTCGCTGTCGCGGCGCTGATAAACTGCAGAAGAAATTGGAGACGCTGGCGCTTGAGATGGGCTGCCAGGCATGGTACACCTAGCCCACCATCTGCACGGCGCTGGTACAGAAAATCTGCTGGAATCAATTGAACGTGCGACTCATGACGATTGTGCTTTCGGCTGAGCACAAACTTGTTCAGCATGGACTGCCACCGTTTCACAATAGTCCCCGGAATGGAGACATGCTGGGTGTAATGCCACAGGCGAGAGAGCACCATCGTTTGAGCGACCAGGAGGCGACCGCGAACCGTCCGTGCCCGACGATACCAGAGCTTAAAGCCGTCGTAGAATTTTTGCTCAAGCAGAGCCAAGAGAGCGTGATCAACCGATGTCTGTCCGAACGGGATACCAAGGTAGTTCACCGATTCTGTATGGCCCAATACGTGCACACCGGGGAGTATAGGACAGTCGCGGTTCCGGTTCAGCGCTAGTAGCGTAGACTTGGATAGATTGAGCTTGGCACCTGAACCGTCGCAGTACTCCGCCACAACCTCAAGCTGGGCTTGCAGGTGCACGATCGAGTTACCCAGAAGCGTCGAGTCGTCAGCAAAGAACATGCTCGTGGCGGTGTGGTCTGAGGTCAGACACACGCCATACTCCTCGTGGGAGCGCAGCAGGTTGCCAAGAGGCTCAATGGTCAAGATGAATAGAAGAGCAGACAACGGATCGCCTTGTTTCACGCCTCGCGTCGGATACAACGCGGGCTGAATGTTCTGGTTGATGATGAGATGCGCTTGAGGATCCGTGTAAAGCAACCGGATCCATCGCGTGAACTGTGTATCGAAACCCATGTGCTCAAGCAGGCGGAACATGTAGTCCCAGTTGACGCGATCGAAAGCCTTCTCGAAATCAAGAAACAGCGCATACGCTTCTTCGTCCTGGCTTGTCACAAGGTCTTGCATGTCAGCGAGAAATCGAATGTGGTGATGGATCGACCGACCTTTGACAAAGCCTTTCTGGTCCGGATGGATCAAGTCGGGGATAACGTGCTGCAGCCGGTAAGTCAGTGCCTTCGACAGGACTTTCACGTCGACCTGTACGAGAGCGATGGGCCTGTAGTTCCCAGGTTCTGCACGCGACCCTTTCTTGTGGAGAAGCACTACTGCAGACTTACGCTGCGACGGGAGCAGCGCGCCGCGGTGAAGCAAAGCGCTGAACACTATGGACAGGCATTCGCCAAATATGTCAGGAGCCACCTGGTAGAAACCAGCCGTCAGCCCGTCCATGCCAGGAGCTGACGTTGCTTTCATGTGGCGGATCGCACTCGCCAACTCGGCACCAGTGACTGGTGCGTTTAAGATGTTGCGGTCTACCTCCGAGACGGTGCGCGTTACTGAGTCGAGAAGCTTGCGTTGCGTGACAGCGTCAGGTGGAGTAGCTCGCCCTGCTGGACTGGCGGAATCTCCCATCTCTGATCCCCAGTGTTCCAGGAAGCGGAGAGCGATCTCGTGGGGATTTGATGAGACAGTCCCACTCGTTGTAATTACCTCCTCGATCGAGACCCGGCGCAAGCTTGTATCCAGCGGACGGAAGAAGTGCTTGGTTGATTTCTCAGAATTGGCTGCTTGGAAGTCGAAAGCAGTGTCCTGGTTGTACTGGCTCGTCTGGGTGACTGCCTCTCGATAATTTCGCATTGCTTCATCGAAGTGTTCCCGGGACGAGTCACTGGAGACGTCACGATAACGCGCAGCGGCCAGATCAAGATGGATCCGAGCCGCATCGATAGCGTGAGTGTCTTGTTGCCGGAGCTTCTTCTGCACTGCTTGCAGCTGGGACTTTATGCTTGCTTTCCACTTCTCCCAGACCTTGCCAGGGTTGGACGCAATGCGGAGCACATCTCGAACCGCTTCTGCCTCCCGCTCGATGGCTGACACCACCACTGGATACTCCAGCAAGTAGCGAGGAAACTTCCAATATCCACGACCATGCAGCTGAGTGCCAGACCGAAAAGTCACACTGTGAGCTAGGTGGTCGCCAGCATGCTGTGGCACAAAGTACTTGGATTCATGATAGAAGCGATCGAAGAAAGGCTTGGACAACAGGATGTAGTCGAGCCGGTTCTTCCGGGGAAGGGGACCAGTGAATACCCGCTTGGTATCGTAGTGGATCCGCCATGCGTCAACAACACTTAGTCGTGACAGCCACTCAAGACAGCTGGAACGACCCGGACTGTAGCGCAAGTCAGGACTGGAAGAGTCGAGTCGTGGATCTAGGGGAGTGTTCAGGTCGCCGAAAACGAAGTGTGTAGCACGTTCATCGAACCCCGCGGTGATCAAGCTGGAGAAGAATTGTTGTTTTTCCTGTCGGTCGACAGGCGCATAAACATTGTGCACGTAGATGGGAGCCCCTTCGACCATCACCTTTACGACCAGATAACGCCCGGAGACGGAGATACCGGGGACGGCGACAGCCGAATTAAAGCCTGGGAAGTCAGAGCGGAGTATCGTAAGGACTCCATTGCTCCGCCCCCTCGTCGGCCGATGGAGCTGGGAGTTGGGGTCGTCTACGAAGACCTTGTGCTCGAAGCATGAGTTGAGGTGGAACTGAAAAGTAGAGAGTTGCGCGCTGTCACCGAACTTGGTCTCTTGGACACACGACAGTGAGTATTTGGAAAGCATGTTTTCGATGAAGAGATGCCCGTTTTGTTTGATTCCATTAGTGTTCACAGAAAGAACACTGATATTGCTCCAAGATGTTGAGGGTGAGGAGACCTTAGCAACGAGTGGCCAAACCACCTGCTATCAGCACAACATCCCCGTCCCCAACCTGAAGCTGTAACACCGAAGAGTCAGCCGGGTAGAATCCGTCGAGCTCTCGAAGCTTTTCCAGATCGTCGAGCAGAGGTCCCTGCCACTGTACCTCCCTCCATTGCTGCATGCAGTGAGCACCAAGCTCGGACCGCAACAGACGAAGGAGGGTATTAGGGTGAAGTAGCCGCGTGTGATGCGCTGGAATCCACTCGACTGGGTGACCCGTGATATACTGGATCCAGTGATCGTTGGAGAAGATCGTTGGTGCGATGGACATCAGCATGAGCTCGAACAACCCTAATGCTTTCGTCGCGCGGGACAGTTCTGTGATCTCAGCCGACGATGTCCACCAGGCAGCGCACGTCTTGAAGATATCGTCGCGCTTTGAAGGGACTGGCATTTTCATAAGTTTTTTCCACTTCGTACTAAATGTGGTGTCGTGATTTGGTCGAGACGCACCCAGCACGCGGTTGATGACGTGCAGCTGGGCGACTTCAGCGATCTCTGTGCCATGGCCGACCATTTTCAGTGACAGAGCACTGTTAAAGGCGAGAGGAGAAGCAGTCGCCGACTTTGTGATGTGGTCAGGATTGGTGGCGTGTTCAAGGAGCTGGCGCACTCCGTCAACCTGTGTGTCTGCAGACACAAGACAGTCAGGGAGAATGTTGAGAAGTGCCGTATTCTCGTCGTTTAGCATCGACTCAGCCACTTCAAGGACCGAGGAGGCTTTGGCCGCTCTCTTGATCGTGGTGTGATGCTTTTCCACGAAGAACGACGACTCGGTCGAAGTCTTCAGAACGTCGGGGCGCTTCACATCCACAGGCAGCACCTGATGGCGGACTCCAAACTGCCTGTCAGAAGTCAAGTCACGCACTTCGAACTTGGCCTCCATCGTCTGCAGGGCGAGGAAGTAATTTGAGGTGGCAATGCCGTCAAGCGGCTGTGGGGATTGCTTGACCAACATGTTGGAGAAGTCAATCGCGTTGCGACCGCGTTTTTTTCTATTGGGAGGAGCGACGAAGCCGTCACTCGAGCCGTTGGTTAGCAAGAGCACGGGCTTACTCTTGGCTTGAGGACTCCCAGGAGGAGAGATCTTGCCAGTGGATCCGCTGAGAGTCGAGATCGACAATGCAGCCGAAGTATTGCTTGGTAACGTCACGAGCTGATTGGCACTGGCTAGCGTGTTATGCTGAGCTCCTTGCTGGAGCTGGCCGTCCCGTTTCATTGCTGCCGCAACCGCCCTCTGGAGAGAGGTTTGCTTGGGTATCGCCGTTGGTCGCGCCGGTGTAGCACCAGCTACAGCTTGTGCGTACGTCCGGGCTCTCGGTTGGTGTTGATGCTGAGTCGGCTCATGTACAGGTGCAGACAGCGGGAAAACGCCATCAGCCGTACCCAAGTCGATTCCGTGGTGCGAGCGAAAGCCATACGGCAGGCGCTCAGACTGGAACGGAGCGTTCTTTCCATGTGCCGGGTGCAGCTTGTTTTCAAACAACACCTGGTCACAGACACTGCCGTTCACTATCAACGCACTTGGACAGGAACTTGATAAGAAGTATACGCGCCAAGTCGCCGACGTGATACCAGTCGCGAGGTTCACTTCGCGAAAGGTGTCATAAACAGGCTTGCATCCAAGCAGGAACAAACGCTGCAAGATCAAAGCAGTATCCGTGTCCGAGTCGACATTGGAGATGTCGATGAAGTACTTGTCGCCAAGGATGTCGAACTCCTTAAACAAGTAGGCACCACCGAGGATATTCACCTTCGTCCGTTCGAGTTGCAGACAAGCTTCCATCGACTTCACCTTCACTCTGAGATTGCCGCCGGGAAGCTTTGAGACCTGGCCTATCTCGTAGCGCCGGTAGAGCTCTTCAAGAAATTCATTGCCATGAGTTGTTCCCGAAAGCGAAGACATAATCTTCTGGAGCGGCGTCTTCACAAACGTCCGTCCAGTCTCGATCACCATGTCGTACTTGGCGCGAGGAAGAACATACGGCCGAGCTTGATCCATCCGTGACGCGATGAACGTCCAATCGCCACCAGCGGCGTACTGGCGCTCGATCCATTCGATGTCGCAAGCGAGTGGCTTCGGGGTCTCCACTCGACGTCGCACAGCATCGTTATCAGCACGATTGCGACGGAGGTGGTCGTGTTGGGACAGCACGTCAGCCATAGTCGGTCGTTTATCCGCAGGTGTCGACGCGGTGGCGTCAGGTGGTGGCATCGAAGACTCCATAGACTCGTCCACGGGATGGTGCAGGGCGCGCTCAGCCACCATCAAATCAACCGCAGGGGCGTCAGAACCGATCGTCACAGGAGCAGACGGAACGGATGGCCCAGCTGGAGATGACGACGAGGATGCGTCAGGTATAGGCGCCAGCATGCCGCCAGAGAGAGGTCCAGACCTCTCCAAATGTTCAGATGAGGATGGGTTGAAACTGGAACCAGCCGGAATAATGGGATGAGCAACAGGTGCAACAGGTCCCATCTGCTTCAAGAGAGGCGGTGAGGCGGAGTCAGGCTGTTCCATGGGTAAAGGGGGAGCGAATTTGAGGATGGGAGGGGTCGGGTTGGGTTCTTCTTAACGTTCACTTGTGTGTTAGCGAGCAGATTGAGAAGTGCCTCGGTAGCTCAGTTGGGAGAGCGTCAGACTGAAGATCTGAAGGGTCCCTGGTTCGATCCCGGGTCGCGGCACTTTTTACACGCAGCGGTGACCTTCTGTCAGCTTACGATTTGATGTTTTGCTGTAACTATCGTGACCACATTGCAGCCGTCTTTTTCCCAGTTGTAATGATGGTGAGGCCTTTCCCTGAGCAGCGCGCGTTTGTGCGCATAGCGTCGGTTTGTTGTGTGTATACATTTGAGCACGAGCTCTGGTCAGGTGTATGCGTGGTCTTCACTGTCGGTGCCGGCTGTGAGAGGAGTCATCAAACTCTATAGTAAGTGGCGGACAGACATGTAGACTGCCACCATTTAATTTAGTGCATCGGTGCCAGTGTCCAAATGGTTCAAATCGAGATCTTCGTTGCGGCAAGCTGGCGGCTCAGCTATCGCAAAATGATCATGGGGAAAGCACTTTGAAGCTCGATGTGGATTATCGGGGTAGAAGAAGAGGCTATCAAGCGGTAGGTGCGTATGTCGGGTGCTATATAAGCTGTTTGTGCGCGTGACGAATTGTTAAAGGTAGGGTATGTACGGGTTGTGAAGCCTCGGTAGCTCAGTTGAAAGTTTGTCTATATTGTAATAAAATAGGCAGGGTGACTAATCAATCTGCAAGACTAATAGAATACACTAGTATACCTACCCTGATACTATAAATTTTTTTTTGTGTGTGCGTGTCCGAAATTGGCTTCGTATTTTTGGCTTTTAGAAATTTTTTTTTTTAATTTCCAAATAAGCCGACTTAAAATGATAAGTCAATGCGAAATGGGCAATGCACAATAGCATCACGTGCAGCCGCCCTCTCGCCCCAGTCGTCTCACCTGCCGCAGACGTGTCGACCAGAAACGACACGTCGGCTGAGGTCCCACTGGTACCTGGGAGCTACGGCAGGAAAGGCGTGTGACCCCCGACGTGTCCATGTAAGAATGTTGAAACGCGTTTCTAAACTTAGAAATGTTTCTAATTCGCAGTTTTAACTGCCGAGCGGTTTGCGTGGACCGATGCGTGTGATGGCGCCCGGTGTTGTTTGTTGTTGTTGTTGTTGTTGTTGTTGTAGTTGGTGCTGTTGTAGCGTAGGTGGTGGTGTTGATAGCGATGGTGTTGTTGTTGTTGTTGTGGCTATGCGGTTGGTATTGTTGTTGGTGTTGGTGTCGTGGTGGTGTCGGTGTTGGTGTTGTTATTGTTGTTGTTGTTGCAGGTGTTGTTGTTGTTGCTGGTGCTGTTGGTGTTGGTGGTGTTGGTAGTGCTGGTGTTGTTGTTGTTGGAGTGAGTGAGTGAGTGCTGGTGGTGTTAGAGTTGGTGTCGTTGATGTTGCTGTTGTTATTGTTGTTGTTGTTGTTGGAGTTGTTGGTGTTGCTGTTGTTGGATTTGTTGTTGTTGGTGGTGTTGGTGGTGTTGTTATTGTTGTTGGTGGTGTTGTTATTGTTGTTGGCGGTGTTGTAAAAGTTATTGTTGGCTTGTGTAGCCGTTCAATAAATGCAGCCACCTCCTGTCAAGCTGGCTAGGGATCGTGGCGCTGGTGGGGCACAGTGCCCCCGTCTACGTATCAGCACGATAACGGATACCCAGCGCAGACGGATTTTGGCTAATGTAGTCGCGAAAGATGGGCGAGTGTGACATTGCGGCAACTACCGTGTGCTGCCGGGCCTGCTGGCCAGAGTCGTCGAGGCGACGAAGCTGATGGCGAAAGTGAGCGCAAGCTGTCGCCAAGACGACCTGCAGAGCAGGAAGCGCAGGCGTGGGATTTCGGCCATCGAAGAGACACCGGTTGCGGTCCGTCCAGAGGAAGTGGAGAGCCACTGCTCGAAGCGTGTGCCAGACATCGCACACCACTTCCTCGTCGTTTTTCCACGAATCACGGACTCTCGGCTTTTCAGCCAACACAATCCTCAACCACGTTGCACGAGACCTGAAGAAAGGAGACATCATCTGGTGGATGTGATCCCAGAGCTGTACTGCGAGCGTACAACTGAAGAACAAGTGCTCTTCCGTCTCGATCGCGTCACACCCAGCACGAACGCAAATGCGAATGCGCGGGTTGGCTGCCTCCAAGAACCAGAACCGTGAGCGTACTGGCAGAAGACGGAACGCGAGGCGAAATTGCAGGTCCGCAAACACAGGGAGCAAGATCGTCTGCAGGTGTTTGTTGTACCGTACGTAAGCCTGGATACTCCCCGCTCCAGCACGCTGGGAGTGAATCGTGATCGGGTGCTGTTGTGTCGGCACCTGTGGTGTCCACACGACGCGAAGCAGCGCAGATCTTGGGATCAAGGGAATCAGGCACACCTTGTCGCCACTGCTGCATCCTAGATAAGGAAGAAAATGTCTTCTCCTGCTATTTGGCGGTAAGACCAGTCTCGTCGCTCCAAGTCGCTCCACGATCTGGGTTGTCTCCTTGTACAACACGCGCAGCCATTGTGCCTGTTTCCCAGGCAGCACTGACCCAAGCGAGAAGTCGACATGACGTTGTACAAAGTCTTGCTGCGACGGCCAAACGCCCCCCACTCGCATAAAGTCAGCAAGCGACCGCACTCGGAAGACTCTGGACACATGTAGCCGGAAGCTCCGTTGCGGTTCGACTACCATACCAATACATCGACGATGCGCTGCGCTCGCTGAAGCTCGCTGAGTTTGCTCATAGTGCAGCATGGCGTCGGAGTGAAACCAAATTGGCTGATAAAGACCGTACAAAGAGCGCTCTTCAGGAGGAAGGTCATGCCATGTAAATTCCCATCGGATCTTGTACCATGATGTCCACATCACTTTCCACCATGTAGAAGCCTGCCCCCACGATATCATTTTGCCATGGCGCAGCGGAGAGATGGTAAGGAAGTCCAAGACACTGCACCGGTCCGTACATGGAAGAAGTAGCAGCAGCAGCTTGGAGCCCGCTGTTGTCCAGTTCCGAATATTTGTCGCTGTCGCGGCGCTGATAAACTGCAGAAGAAATTGGAGACGCTGGCGCTTGAGATGGGCTGCCAGGCATGGTACACCTAGCCCACCATCTGCACGGCGCTGGTACAGAAAATCTGCTGGAATCAATTGAACGTGCGACTCATGACGATTGTGCTTTCGGCTGAGCACAAACTTGTTCAGCATGGACTGCCACCGTTTCACAATAGTCCCCGGAATGGAGACATGCTGGGTGTAATGCCACAGGCGAGAGAGCACCATCGTTTGAGCGACCAGGAGGCGACCGCGAACCGTCCGTGCCCGACGATACCAGAGCTTAAAGCCGTCGTAGAATTTTTGCTCAAGCAGAGCCAAGAGAGCGTGATCAACCGATGTCTGTCCGAACGGGATACCAAGGTAGTTCACCGATTCTGTATGGCCCAATACGTGCACACCGGGGAGTATAGGACAGTCGCGGTTCCGGTTCAGCGCTAGTAGCGTAGACTTGGATAGATTGAGCTTGGCACCTGAACCGTCGCAGTACTCCGCCACAACCTCAAGCTGGGCTTGCAGGTGCACGATCGAGTTACCCAGAAGCGTCGAGTCGTCAGCAAAGAACATGCTCGTGGCGGTGTGGTCTGAGGTCAGACACACGCCATACTCCTCGTGGGAGCGCAGCAGGTTGCCAAGAGGCTCAATGGTCAAGATGAATAGAAGAGCAGACAACGGATCGCCTTGTTTCACGCCTCGCGTCGGATACAACGCGGGCTGAATGTTCTGGTTGATGATGAGATGCGCTTGAGGATCCGTGTAAAGCAACCGGATCCATCGCGTGAACTGTGTATCGAAACCCATGTGCTCAAGCAGGCGGAACATGTAGTCCCAGTTGACGCGATCGAAAGCCTTCTCGAAATCAAGAAACAGCGCATACGCTTCTTCGTCCTGGCTTGTCACAAGGTCTTGCATGTCAGCGAGAAATCGAATGTGGTGATGGATCGACCGACCTTTGACAAAGCCTTTCTGGTCCGGATGGATCAAGTCGGGGATAACGTGCTGCAGCCGGTAAGTCAGTGCCTTCGACAGGACTTTCACGTCGACCTGTACGAGAGCGATGGGCCTGTAGTTCCCAGGTTCTGCACGCGACCCTTTCTTGTGGAGAAGCACTACTGCAGACTTACGCTGCGACGGGAGCAGCGCGCCGCGGTGAAGCAAAGCGCTGAACACTATGGACAGGCATTCGCCAAATATGTCAGGAGCCACCTGGTAGAAACCAGCCGTCAGCCCGTCCATGCCAGGAGCTGACGTTGCTTTCATGTGGCGGATCGCACTCGCCAACTCGGCACCAGTGACTGGTGCGTTTAAGATGTTGCGGTCTACCTCCGAGACGGTGCGCGTTACTGAGTCGAGAAGCTTGCGTTGCGTGACAGCGTCAGGTGGAGTAGCTCGCCCTGCTGGACTGGCGGAATCTCCCATCTCTGATCCCCAGTGTTCCAGGAAGCGGAGAGCGATCTCGTGGGGATTTGATGAGACAGTCCCACTCGTTGTAATTACCTCCTCGATCGAGACCCGGCGCAAGCTTGTATCCAGCGGACGGAAGAAGTGCTTGGTTGATTTCTCAGAATTGGCTGCTTGGAAGTCGAAAGCAGTGTCCTGGTTGTACTGGCTCGTCTGGGTGACTGCCTCTCGATAATTTCGCATTGCTTCATCGAAGTGTTCCCGGGACGAGTCACTGGAGACGTCACGATAACGCGCAGCGGCCAGATCAAGATGGATCCGAGCCGCATCGATAGCGTGAGTGTCTTGTTGCCGGAGCTTCTTCTGCACTGCTTGCAGCTGGGACTTTATGCTTGCTTTCCACTTCTCCCAGACCTTGCCAGGGTTGGACGCAATGCGGAGCACATCTCGAACCGCTTCTGCCTCCCGCTCGATGGCTGACACCACCACTGGATACTCCAGCAAGTAGCGAGGAAACTTCCAATATCCACGACCATGCAGCTGAGTGCCAGACCGAAAAGTCACACTGTGAGCTAGGTGGTCGCCAGCATGCTGTGGCACAAAGTACTTGGATTCATGATAGAAGCGATCGAAGAAAGGCTTGGACAACAGGATGTAGTCGAGCCGGTTCTTCCGGGGAAGGGGACCAGTGAATACCCGCTTGGTATCGTAGTGGATCCGCCATGCGTCAACAACACTTAGTCGTGACAGCCACTCAAGACAGCTGGAACGACCCGGACTGTAGCGCAAGTCAGGACTGGAAGAGTCGAGTCGTGGATCTAGGGGAGTGTTCAGGTCGCCGAAAACGAAGTGTGTAGCACGTTCATCGAACCCCGCGGTGATCAAGCTGGAGAAGAATTGTTGTTTTTCCTGTCGGTCGACAGGCGCATAAACATTGTGCACGTAGATGGGAGCCCCTTCGACCATCACCTTTACGACCAGATAACGCCCGGAGACGGAGATACCGGGGACGGCGACAGCCGAATTAAAGCCTGGGAAGTCAGAGCGGAGTATCGTAAGGACTCCATTGCTCCGCCCCCTCGTCGGCCGATGGAGCTGGGAGTTGGGGTCGTCTACGAAGACCTTGTGCTCGAAGCATGAGTTGAGGTGGAACTGAAAAGTAGAGAGTTGCGCGCTGTCACCGAACTTGGTCTCTTGGACACACGACAGTGAGTATTTGGAAAGCATGTTTTCGATGAAGAGATGCCCGTTTTGTTTGATTCCATTAGTGTTCACAGAAAGAACACTGATATTGCTCCAAGATGTTGAGGGTGAGGAGACCTTAGCAACGAGTGGCCAAACCACCTGCTATCAGCACAACATCCCCGTCCCCAACCTGAAGCTGTAACACCGAAGAGTCAGCCGGGTAGAATCCGTCGAGCTCTCGAAGCTTTTCCAGATCGTCGAGCAGAGGTCCCTGCCACTGTACCTCCCTCCATTGCTGCATGCAGTGAGCACCAAGCTCGGACCGCAACAGACGAAGGAGGGTATTAGGGTGAAGTAGCCGCGTGTGATGCGCTGGAATCCACTCGACTGGGTGACCCGTGATATACTGGATCCAGTGATCGTTGGAGAAGATCGTTGGTGCGATGGACATCAGCATGAGCTCGAACAACCCTAATGCTTTCGTCGCGCGGGACAGTTCTGTGATCTCAGCCGACGATGTCCACCAGGCAGCGCACGTCTTGAAGATATCGTCGCGCTTTGAAGGGACTGGCATTTTCATAAGTTTTTTCCACTTCGTACTAAATGTGGTGTCGTGATTTGGTCGAGACGCACCCAGCACGCGGTTGATGACGTGCAGCTGGGCGACTTCAGCGATCTCTGTGCCATGGCCGACCATTTTCAGTGACAGAGCACTGTTAAAGGCGAGAGGAGAAGCAGTCGCCGACTTTGTGATGTGGTCAGGATTGGTGGCGTGTTCAAGGAGCTGGCGCACTCCGTCAACCTGTGTGTCTGCAGACACAAGACAGTCAGGGAGAATGTTGAGAAGTGCCGTATTCTCGTCGTTTAGCATCGACTCAGCCACTTCAAGGACCGAGGAGGCTTTGGCCGCTCTCTTGATCGTGGTGTGATGCTTTTCCACGAAGAACGACGACTCGGTCGAAGTCTTCAGAACGTCGGGGCGCTTCACATCCACAGGCAGCACCTGATGGCGGACTCCAAACTGCCTGTCAGAAGTCAAGTCACGCACTTCGAACTTGGCCTCCATCGTCTGCAGGGCGAGGAAGTAATTTGAGGTGGCAATGCCGTCAAGCGGCTGTGGGGATTGCTTGACCAACATGTTGGAGAAGTCAATCGCGTTGCGACCGCGTTTTTTTCTATTGGGAGGAGCGACGAAGCCGTCACTCGAGCCGTTGGTTAGCAAGAGCACGGGCTTACTCTTGGCTTGAGGACTCCCAGGAGGAGAGATCTTGCCAGTGGATCCGCTGAGAGTCGAGATCGACAATGCAGCCGAAGTATTGCTTGGTAACGTCACGAGCTGATTGGCACTGGCTAGCGTGTTATGCTGAGCTCCTTGCTGGAGCTGGCCGTCCCGTTTCATTGCTGCCGCAACCGCCCTCTGGAGAGAGGTTTGCTTGGGTATCGCCGTTGGTCGCGCCGGTGTAGCACCAGCTACAGCTTGTGCGTACGTCCGGGCTCTCGGTTGGTGTTGATGCTGAGTCGGCTCATGTACAGGTGCAGACAGCGGGAAAACGCCATCAGCCGTACCCAAGTCGATTCCGTGGTGCGAGCGAAAGCCATACGGCAGGCGCTCAGACTGGAACGGAGCGTTCTTTCCATGTGCCGGGTGCAGCTTGTTTTCAAACAACACCTGGTCACAGACACTGCCGTTCACTATCAACGCACTTGGACAGGAACTTGATAAGAAGTATACGCGCCAAGTCGCCGACGTGATACCAGTCGCGAGGTTCACTTCGCGAAAGGTGTCATAAACAGGCTTGCATCCAAGCAGGAACAAACGCTGCAAGATCAAAGCAGTATCCGTGTCCGAGTCGACATTGGAGATGTCGATGAAGTACTTGTCGCCAAGGATGTCGAACTCCTTAAACAAGTAGGCACCACCGAGGATATTCACCTTCGTCCGTTCGAGTTGCAGACAAGCTTCCATCGACTTCACCTTCACTCTGAGATTGCCGCCGGGAAGCTTTGAGACCTGGCCTATCTCGTAGCGCCGGTAGAGCTCTTCAAGAAATTCATTGCCATGAGTTGTTCCCGAAAGCGAAGACATAATCTTCTGGAGCGGCGTCTTCACAAACGTCCGTCCAGTCTCGATCACCATGTCGTACTTGGCGCGAGGAAGAACATACGGCCGAGCTTGATCCATCCGTGACGCGATGAACGTCCAATCGCCACCAGCGGCGTACTGGCGCTCGATCCATTCGATGTCGCAAGCGAGTGGCTTCGGGGTCTCCACTCGACGTCGCACAGCATCGTTATCAGCACGATTGCGACGGAGGTGGTCGTGTTGGGACAGCACGTCAGCCATAGTCGGTCGTTTATCCGCAGGTGTCGACGCGGTGGCGTCAGGTGGTGGCATCGAAGACTCCATAGACTCGTCCACGGGATGGTGCAGGGCGCGCTCAGCCACCATCAAATCAACCGCAGGGGCGTCAGAACCGATCGTCACAGGAGCAGACGGAACGGATGGCCCAGCTGGAGATGACGACGAGGATGCGTCAGGTATAGGCGCCAGCATGCCGCCAGAGAGAGGTCCAGACCTCTCCAAATGTTCAGATGAGGATGGGTTGAAACTGGAACCAGCCGGAATAATGGGATGAGCAACAGGTGCAACAGGTCCCATCTGCTTCAAGAGAGGCGGTGAGGCGGAGTCAGGCTGTTCCATGGGTAAAGGGGGGAGCGAATTTGAGGATGGGAGGGGTCGGGTTGGGTTCTTCTTAACGTTCACTTGTGTGTTAGCGAGCAGATTGAGAAGTGCCTCGGTAGCTCAGTTGGGAGAGCGTCAGACTGAAGATCTGAAGGTCCCTGGTTCGATCCCGGGTCGCGGCACTTTTACACGCAGCGGTGACCTTCTGTCAACTTACGATTTGATGTTTTGCTGTAACTATCGTGACCACATTGCAGCCGTCTTTTTCCAGTTGTAATGATGGTGAGGCCTTTCCCTGAGCAGCGCGCGTTTGTGCGCATAGCGTCGGTTTGTTGTGTGTATACATTTGAGGGCACGAGCTCTGGTCAGGTGTATGCGTGGTCTTCACTGTCGGTGCCGGCTGTGAGAGGAGTCATCAAACTCTATAGTAAGTGGCGGACAGACATGTAGACTGCCACCATTTAATTTAGTGCATCGGTGCCAGCGTCCAAATGGTTCAAATCGAGATCTTCGTTGCGGCAAGCTGGCGGCTCAGCTATCGCAAAATGATCATGGGGAAAGCACTTTGAAGCTCGACGTGGATTATCGGGGTAGAAGAAGAGGCTATCAAGCGGTAGGTGCGTATGTCGGGTGCTATATAAGCTGTTTGTGCGCGTGACGAATTGTTAAAGGTAGGGTATGTACGGGTTGTGAAGCCTCGGTAGCTCAGTTGAAAGTTTGTCTATATTGTAATAAAATAGGCAGGGTGACTAATCAATCTGCAAGACTAATAGAATACACTAGTATACCTACCCTGATACTATAAATTTTTTTTTGTGTGTGCGTGTCCGAAATTGGCTTCGTATTTTTGGCTTTTAGAAATTTTTTTTTTTAATTTCCAAATAAGCCGACTTAAAATGATAAGTCAATGCGAAATGGGCAATGCACAATAGCATCACGTGCAGCCGCCCTCTCGCCCCAGTCGTCTCACCTGCCGCAGACGTGTCGACCAGAAACGACACGTCGGCTGAGGTCCCACTGGTACCTGGGAGCTACGGCAGGAAAGGCGTGTGACCCCCGACGTGTCCATGTAAGAATGTTGAAACGCGTTTCTAAACTTAGAAATGTTTCTAATTCGCAGTTTTAACTGCCGAGCGGTTTGCGTGGACCGATGCGTGTGATGGCGCCCGGTGTTGTTTGTTGTTGTTGTTGTTTGTTGTTGTTGTAGTTGGTGCTGTTGTAGCGTAGGTGGTGGTGTTGATAGCGATGGTGTTGTTGTTGTTGTTGGGCTATGCGGTTGGTATTGTTGTTGGTGTTGGTGTCGTGGTGGTGTCGGTGTTGGTGTTGTTATTGTTGTTGTTGTTGCAGGTGTTGTTGTTGTTGCTGGTGCTGTTGGTGTTGGTGGTGTTGGTAGTGCTGGTGTTGTTGTTGTTGGAGTGAGTGAGTGCTGGTGGTGTTAGAGTTGGTGTCGTTGATGTTGCTGTTGTTATTGTTGTTGTTGGTTGTTGGAGTTGTTGGTGTTGCTGTTGTTGGATTTGTTGTTGTTGGTGGTGGTGTTGTTATTGTTGTTGGTGGTGTTGTTATTGTTGTTGGCGGTGTTGTAAAAGTTATTGTTGGCTTGTGTAGCCGTTCAATAAATGCAGCCACCTCCTGTCAAGCTGGCTAGGGATCGTGGCGCTGGTGGGGCACAGTGCCCCCGTCTACGTATCAGCACGATAACGGATACCCAGCGCAGACGGATTTTGGCTAATGTAGTCGCGAAAGATGGGCGAGTGTGACATTGCGGCAACTACCGTGTGCTGCCGGGCCTGCTGGCCAGAGTCGTCGAGGCGACGAAGCTGATGGCGAAAGTGAGCGCAAGCTGTCGCCAAGACGACCTGCAGAGCAGGAAGCGCAGGCGTGGGATTTCGGCCATCGAAGAGACACCGGTTGCGGTCCGTCCAGAGGAAGTGGAGAGCCACTGCTCGAAGCGTGTGCCAGACATCGCACACCACTTCCTCGTCGTTTTTCCACGAATCACGGACTCTCGGCTTTTCAGCCAACACAATCCTCAACCACGTTGCACGAGACCTGAAGAAAGGAGACATCATCTGGTGGATGTGATCCCAGAGCTGTACTGCGAGCGTACAACTGAAGAACAAGTGCTCTTCCGTCTCGATCGCGTCACACCCAGCACGAACGCAAATGCGAATGCGCGGGTTGGCTGCCTCCAAGAACCAGAACCGTGAGCGTACTGGCAGAAGACGGAACGCGAGGCGAAATTGCAGGTCCGCAAACACAGGGAGCAAGATCGTCTGCAGGTGTTTGTTGTACCGTACGTAAGCCTGGATACTCCCCGCTCCAACACGCTGGGAGTGAATCGTGATCGGGTGCTGTTGTGTCGGCACCTGTGGTGTCCACACGACGCGAAGCAGCGCAGATCTCGGGATCAAGGGAACCAGGCACACCTTGTCGCCACTGCTGCATCCTAGATAAGGAAGAAAATGTCTTCTCCTGCTATTTGGCGGTAAGACCAGTCTCGTCGCTCCAAGTCGCTCCACGATCTGGGTTGTCTCCTTGTACAACACGCGCAGCCATTGTGCCTGTTTCCCAGGCAGCACTGACCCAAGCGAGAAGTCGACATGACGTTGTACAAAGTCTTGCTGCGACGGCCAAACGCCCCCCACTCGCATAAAGTCAGCAAGCGACCGCACTCGGAAGACTCTGGACACATGTAGCCGGAAGCTCCGTTGCGGTTCGACTACCATACCAATACATCGACGATGCGCTGCGCTCGCTGAAGCTCGCTGAGTTTGCTCATAGTGCAGCATGGCGTCGGAGTGAAACCAAATTGGCTGATAAAGACCGTACAAAGAGCGCTCTTCAGGAGGAAGGTCATGCCATGTAAATTCCCATCGGATCTTGTACCATGATGTCCACATCACTTTCCACCATGTAGAAGCCTGCCCCCACGATATCATTTTGCCATGGCGCAGCGGAGAGATGGTAAGGAAGTCCAAGACACTGCACCGGTCCGTACAGGGAAGAAGTAGCAGCAGCAGCTTGGAGCCCGCTGTTGTCCAGTTCCGAATATTTGTCGCTGTCGCGGCGCTGATAAACTGCAGAAGAAATTGGAGACGCTGGCGCTTGAGATGGGCTGCCAGGCATGGTACACCTAGCCCACCATCTGCACGGCGCTGGTACAGAAAATCTGCTGGAATCAATTGAACGTGCGACTCATGACGATTGTGCTTTCGGCTGAGCACAAACTTGTTCAGCATGGACTGCCACCGTTTCACAATAGTCCCCGGAATGGAGACATGCTGGGTGTAATGCCACAGGCGAGAGAGCACCATCGTTTGAGCGACCAGGAGGCGACCGCGAACCGTCCGTGCCCGACGATACCAGAGCTTAAAGCCGTCGTAGAATTTTTGCTCAAGCAGAGCCAAGAGAGCGTGATCAACCGATGTCTGTCCGAACGGGATACCAAGGTAGTTCACCGATTCTGTATGGCCCAATACGTGCACACCGGGGAGTATAGGACAGTCGCGGTTCCGGTTCAGCGCTAGTAGCGTAGACTTGGATAGATTGAGCTTGGCACCTGAACCGTCGCAGTACTCCGCCACAACCTCAAGCTGGGCTTGCAGGTGCACGATCGAGTTACCCCGAAGCGTCGAGTCGTCAGCAAAGAACATGCTCGTGGCGGTGTGGTCTGAGGTCAGACACACGCCATACTCCTCGTGGGAGCGCAGCAGGTTGCCAAGAGGCTCAATGGTCAAGATGAATAGAAGAGCAGACAACGGATCGCCTTGTTTCACGCCTCGCGTCGGATACAACGCGGGCTGAATGTTCTGGTTGATGATGAGATGCGCTTGAGGATCCGTGTAAAGCAACCGGATCCATCGCGTGAACTGTGTATCGAAACCCATGTGCTCAAGCAGGCGGAACATGTAGTCCCAGTTGACGCGATCGAAAGCCTTCTCGAAATCAAGAAACAGCGCATACGCTTCTTCGTCCTGGCTTGTCACAAGGTCTTGCATGTCAGCGAGAAATCGAATGTGGTGATGGATCGACCGACCTTTGACAAAGCCTTTCTGGTCCGGATGGATCAAGTCGGGGATAACGTGCTGCAGCCGGTAAGTCAGTGCCTTCGATAGGACTTTCACGTCGACCTGTACGAGAGCGATGGGCCTGTAGTTCCCAGGTTCTGCACGCGACCCTTTCTTGTGGAGAAGCACTACTGCAGACTTACGCTGCGACGGGAACAGCGCGCCGCGGTGAAGCAAAGCGCTGAACACTATGGACAGGCATTCGCCAAATATGTCAGGAGCCACCTGGTAGAAACCAGCCGTCAGCCCGTCCATGCCAGGAGCTGACGTTGCTTTCATGTGGCGGATCGCACTCGCCAACTCGGCACCAGTGACTGGTGCGTTTAAGATGTTGCGGTCTACCTCCGAGACGGTGCGCGTTACTGAGTCGAGAAGCTTGCGTTGCGTGACAGCATCAGGTGGAGTAGCTCGCCCTGCTGGACTGGCGGAATCTCCCATCTCTGATCCCCAGTGTTCCAGGAAGCGGAGAGCGATCTCGTGGGGATTTGATGAGACAGTCCCACTCGTTGTAATTACCTCCTCGATCGAGACCCGGCGCAAGCTTGTATCCAGCGGACGGAAGAAGTGCTTGGTTGATTTCTCAGAATTGGCTGCTTGGAAGTCGAAAGCAGTGTCCTGGTTGTACTGGCTCGTCTGGGTGACTGCCTCTCGATAATTTCGCATTGCTTCATCGAAGTGTTCCCGGGACGAGTCACTGGAGACGTCACGATAACGCGCAGCGGCCAGATCAAGATGGATCCGAGCCGCATCGATAGCGTGAGTGTCTTGTTGCCGGAGCTTCTTCTGCACTGCTTGCAGCTGGGACTTTATGCTTGCTTTCCACTTCTCCCAGACCTTGCCAGGGTTGGACGCAATGCGGAGCACATCTCGAACCGCTTCTGCCTCCCGCTCGATGGCTGACACCACCACTGGATACTCCAGCAAGTAGCGAGGAAACTTCCAATATCCACGACCATGCAGCTGAGTGCCAGACCGAAAAGTCACACTGTGAGCTAGGTGGTCGCCAGCATGCTGTGGCACAAAGTACTTGGATTCATGATAGAAGCGATCGAAGAAAGGCTTGGACAACAGGATGTAGTCGAGCCGGTTCTTCCGGGGAAGGGGACCAGTGAATACCCGCTTGGTATCGTAGTGGATCCGCCATGCGTCAACAACACTTAGTCGTGACAGCCACTCAAGACAGCTGGAACGACCCGGACTGTAGCGCAAGTCAGGACTGGAAGAGTCGAGTCGTGGATCTAGGGGAGTGTTCAGGTCGCCGAAAACGAAGTGTGTAGCACGTTCATCGAACCCCGCGGTGATCAAGCTGGAGAAGAATTGTTGTTTTTCCTGTCGGTCGACAGGCGCATAAACATTGTGCACGTAGATGGGAGCCCCTTCGACCATCACCTTTACGACCAGATAACGCCCGGAGACGGAGATACCGGGGACGGCGACAGCCGAATTAAAGCCTGGGAAGTCAGAGCGGAGTATCGTAAGGACTCCATTGCTCCGCCCCCTCGTCGGCCGATGGAGCTGGGAGTTGGGGTCGTCTACGAAGACCTTGTGCTCGAAGCATGAGTTGAGGTGGAACTGAAAAGTAGAGAGTTGCGCGCTGTCACCGAACTTGGTCTCTTGGACACACGACAGTGAGTATTTGGAAAGCATGTTTTCGATGAAGAGATGCCCGTTTTGTTTGATTCCATTAGTGTTCACAGAAAGAACACTGATATTGCTCCAAGATGTTGAGGGTGAGGAGACCTTAGCAACGAGTGGCCAAACCACCTGCTATCAGCACAACATCCCCGTCCCCAACCTGAAGCTGTAACACCGAAGAGTCAGCCGGGTAGAATCCGTCGAGCTCTCGAAGCTTTTCCAGATCGTCGAGCAGAGGTCCCTGCCACTGTACCTCCCTCCATTGCTGCATGCAGTGAGCACCAAGCTCGGACCGCAACAGACGAAGGAGGGTGTTAGGGTGAAGTAGCCGCGTGTGATGCGCTGGAATCCACTCGACTGGGTGACCCGTGATATACTGGATCCAGTGATCGTTGGAGAAGATCGTTGGTGCGATGGACATCAGCATGAGCTCGAACAACCCTAATGCTTTCGTCGCGCGGGACAGTTCTGTGATCTCAGCCGACGATGTCCACCAGGCAGCGCACGTCTTGAAGATATCGTCGCGCTTTGAAGGGACTGGCATTTTCATAAGTTTTTTCCACTTCGTACTAAATGTGGTGTCGTGATTTGGTCGAGACGCACCCAGCACGCGGTTGATGACGTGCAGCTGGGCGACTTCAGCGATCTCTGTGCCATGGCCGACCATTTTCAGTGACAGAGCACTGTTAAAGGCAAGAGGAGAAGCAGTCGCCGACTTTGTGATGTGGTCAGGATTGGTGGCGTGTTCGAGGAGCTGGCGCACTCCGTCAACCTGTGTGTCTGCAGACACAAGACAGTCAGGGAGAATGTTGAGAAGTGCCGTATTCTCGTCGTTTAGCATCGACTCAGCCACTTCAAGGACCGAGGAGGCTTTGGCCGCTCTCTTGATCGTGGTGTGATGCTTTTCCACGAAGAACGACGACTCGGTCGAAGTCTTCAGAACGTCGGGGCGCTTCACATCCACAGGCAGCACCTGATGGCGGACTCCAAACTGCCTGTCAGAAGTCAAGTCACGCACTTCGAACTTGGCCTCCATCGTCTGCAGGGCGAGGAAGTAATTTGAGGTGGCAATGCCGTCAAGCGGCTGTGGGGATTGCTTGACCAACATGTTGGAGAAGTCAATCGCGTTGCGACCGCGTTTTTTTCTATTGGGAGGAGCGACGAAGCCGTCACTCGAGCCGTTGGTTAGCAAGAGCACGGGCTTACTCTTGGCTTGAGGACTCCCAGGAGGAGAGATCTTGCCAGTGGATCCGCTGAGAGTCGAGATCGACAATGCAGCCGAAGTATTGCTTGGTAACGTCACGAGCTGATTGGCACTGGCTAGCGTGTCATGCTGAGCTCCTTGCTGGAGCTGGCCGTCCCGTGTCATTGCTGCCGCAACCGCCCTCTGGAGAGAGGTTTGCTTGGGTATCGCCGTTGGTCGCGCCGGTGTAGCACCAGCTACAGCTTGTGCGTACGTCCGGGCTCTCGGTTGGTGTTGATGCTGAGTCGGCTCATGTACAGGTGCAGACAGCGGGAAAACGCCATCAGCCGTACCCAAGTCGATTCCGTGGTGCGAGCGAAAGCCATACGGCAGGCGCTCAGACTGGAACGGAGCGTTCTTTCCATGTGCCGGGTGCAGCTTGTTTTCAAACAACACCTGGTCACAGACACTGCCGTTTACTATCAACGCACTTGGACAGGAACTTGATAAGAAGTATACGCGCCAAGTCGCCGACGTGATACCAGTCGCGAGGTTCACTTCGCGAAAGGTGTCATAAACAGGCTTGCATCCAAGCAGGAACAAACGCTGCAAGATCAAAGCAGTGTCCGTGTCCGAGTCGACATTGGAGATGTAGATGAAGTACTTGTCGCCAAGGATGTCGAACTCCTTAAACAAGTAGGCACCACCGAGGATATTCACCTTCGTCCGTTCGAGTTGCAGACAAGCTTCCATCGACTTCACCTTCACTCTGAGATTGCCGCCGGGAAGCTTTGAGACCTGGCCTATCTCGTAGCGCCGGTAGAGCTCTTCAAGAAATTCATTGCCATGAGTTGTTCCCGAAAGCGAAGACATAATCTTCTGGAGCGGCGTCTTCACAAACGTCCGTCCAGTCTCGATCACCATGTCGTACTTGGCGCGAGGAAGAACATACGGCCGAGCTTGATCCATCCGTGACGCGATGAACGTCCAATCGCCACCAGCGGCGTACTGGCGCTCGATCCATTCGATGTCGCAAGCGAGTGGCTTCGGGGTCTCCACTCGACGTCGCACAGCATCGTTATCAGCACGATTGCGGCGGAGGTTGTCGTGTTGGGACAGCACGTCAGCCATAGTCGGTCGTTTATCCGCAGGTGTCGATGCGGTGGCGTCAGGTGGTGGCACCCTGAAGACTCCATGGACTCGTCCACGGGATGGTGCAGGGCGCGCTCAGCCACCATCAAATCAACCGCAGGGGCGTCAGAACCGATCGTCACAGGAGCAGACGGAACGGATGGCCCAGCTGGAGATGACGACGAGGATGCGTCAGGTATAGGCGCCAGCATGCCGCCAGAGAGAGGTCCAGACCTCTCCAAATGTT